>BMAT01007235.1:16330-28294 GCA_019649035.1 Elysia marginata
ATGTATCAAAAGTTTTGTTGACCTGTATGTACGTGTTTCTCTCCCATCCCTAGCTCCACACGAGAGTGCCTACGGAATACAGCCGGAGTCCCCAAGGGGATCTACAAGTGGGCGCCCTTGACTCTTGGCCTGTGTCTGCTGCCGATCATGATGGCGCCCATCGACCGCGGCGTCTGCTGGTTTATGAACGAGACGGTTCGCACTCTCTACTAAACCGGAATTAGACACAACAGACACACATGTCATGCATGACGCAGCCCGTGTCATTGTTTCGTTGTATACTGTCTTGCAAATAAATGATTGTGGGATATAACAAAATGTAATGAGGCTGACCAATATGTACCCGGGAGTAATCACGTAATGTTTGTTATCGGCACAAAATAGGATACCGGTACCAAGCGTGCTCCACGAGCGTTTTTTAAAACTTGCTAACATTTTACCTATCATGCCCAACAAAAGGGTGCGCAATCTACAAGATGGAAGGAGGAAGAGATTGGTGTTTTATTTATTATCACGTGACCCTGTTGAGATTTAGGTCAGCCCCATTGCATGAGTGTATGTAGACTGGCTAGATCGCGGTGTTTTGAGAAACGTAATGCAATATTGAATATCGTGATCTATTGATAGATCACAACGATGTGAATGTATGACAAAATCTCAACCTTGTGGAAGTAGGGCGGTGAGAGCAAACGGAAGTCAAAGTAATATGAGAGGGAAACAGAAAAAGAATTTGAAAGACTAGGTACACCATAACATGATGGGAATAAAAGACCGTGGGATGAAGAAAGAGACGCGAAGATAAGAGAAAGACCCCCAAAAATAGACCATAAAGAGATTGTGTGACTTTAGCACACAGAGGTCAGAGATAGGAAAATAAAGACATGGCGTTGGGGGCACTTTGGGAGGAGAAATCGAAGAGTCTTGATGACTTAACAACACATGTAACTCTCTGTCGATGCACAGCTTAAATTTTCAGAAAGCGGTCACGATTAATAAATGCTATCTGAAGTGCCAAGGCCTGCGCCAGTGCCGTAATTTGGGGAAAACTGTACAAGTCAAACAGAGCATTCCAGTATCTATTGAATGCGCAGCCTACATGTTGTCTACCAGTATGAATATTATTTGTACATGTATTTAATTATTACCTTGTTAAAGTTGTTGTCTTGCCTCAATATATGTAGATCTAATTCTACAAGTACTAAGTTATACATGTGCAGATTTCATTTTGCTTGTTTAGTTTTTTCTTTGTTTAATTAAGTTAAATAGCGGTTAGTTTGGTCCTCAGTCAAATTGTTGAGATAATAATTATATTAGAGTTACATGTATGTGTAACTAGAATTGCAGAGTTTAGGATCAGTTTATGACAGTACACTAGACATGTGAGTTTAAACTAACTCAGCCTTTTCATCGCAAAGGATTATCCTTGCTCATAAAATTTAAAACATCAGAGGCAAACTTTATTTGAGAATGGAATAGTTACGGCGAATATGTGTGACCAATCCTAAAAAAAAAAGAAATACATGTACATGACTTTGTACTAGATGCCACTCGTCAGATGTAGCTCTTTAGTTGGACACAAATTAAACTCAAATTTATAGATAACTCAAATCTGTATTAGGTTCCAAACTGGCATTTTTTTGTAGGTGAAGCATGCTCTAACTTGAAGTTCTGATATTTCGAACTGAATTAGCTGTTCCCAAGCACTTTCACTTAAAAAGGGCTGCATTGTAGGCCTACATGTTTTAGCAAGTACAATCTACACTTTTGATAAGAGTAAGATAATGAAAGTTCCATACTGAGATAGCATTACGCTAAGTATTTTAGATTGTAATTGAAGCCATCACTAGCTTTTTTCACTAGCCCTATTCTTCTTCTTCCTTCAAAACATGTAGGCCTACATGTACAGTATATGTACACTGTACCTTATTTGTCTCGCTAACGGTGAAAATTAAAATAATATTGGAAATTTACACTTGAGAGCACACCTTCAAAAAGTAGAATTTCTTTTTCTTTCTGTAAGCATTGAAATGAAAACAATTTCAAATATTCTTTAACAAAAGTTTATTGAATTTTTATTAATGCCTGAAAGCTCAGAAAATGCACTGCTTCTGAGTAAAAGTTGCAAAATCGGACTATGCAGACCAGCTGGGAGAGGAGCGATGACCTGCACCAGACTACCTCCACTGGGCAATACACACGTTTCCATCTACCCAGCAACCAATCAAACAAATCAATGTAAACATAGTTGTATGTATGGAGTCAAGAAATACACAGACACGCAGTCGTCCATCCAAAAGGAAGTTTTAATCTGTAAACATCCTAATTGAGGGTTATAAAAACTGGTACCAACATGAGGTAATAGCTCACAAAATTGATGTAATAAATCCGAAACTGTATAAAAAATCAACAATATTACAGTTCACTATTTTGTCAACATCGGCACTGCAACACATTGATGATCATCATGTCTTGTTTACATAGCAACATTACACAAAGGCACTTTGAGGTACCGGAACATTAAGAGTGTTTTGGTTCAGAACTGGAATTTCAAGATATCTGGGAATATGTCAAACGTACACATGAATAAAAACAAGAGTATCTTTGACATGTATCATTTGGCATGTTACAGTAAATAAATCATATGCTACTTTTTACAAGTCGATAAGAACAAGTTCATACACATGAAAAAAATAGGGGCATCGTGGCAGAGTGGTTAGCATGTCGGACTCGAGATCTGGAGGTCGGGGGTTCGATTCCCGACCATGCCATGTTGCAATTGCCTTGGGAAAGCAATTTGCCCTTACCTTCCCCAGTCCACCCACCTGTAAAATGGGTACCCAGCTACAGGCTTCAAATGTACTGGTCTGCTGGGGCCTTAGTGGCGCTGCCCTGTGGCGACACAGTTATGATGAGTACCGAAGACAAATTTCCCGAAAGGGATTAACATAGTGTATAAAAATAAAAAATAAAAAAATAATAAAAACACAACCGGGCAGCAAAATATAGAAAGAAAATGCAGGTCTTAAATTATAACAATGTACCGTAACACTAACAGTATTCTTTACGGTGAAACTGACTAGCTCAGCGTTTGGCTTTAATTGCAGGTCTTCTTCTCTTCAATACAATGTACATTGTACCAGGTATGTAAAGATAATCTAAAAAAAAAAAAACCAAAAAAAAAAAACCAAAAAAAAAACAACCAAGAAACATGTGCTTTATACTTCAATTTTGAAACGGTTGTTGATGCAGTTCACAATGTATATGATGTAGAGATGCAGATGCAAATTGAAAACTGTTGATAGAGAGCTAACACTCACATAGTTGCTTGACTCGATAGTCAAAACAAATTAATTTTTGTAAGGATCATCGTCTAGTGGGTTTGGACAAGACATTTGTCTAACCTTCTAAAACTAAAAATTATCAATATTTTGTGGAAGCCTATCAAAAGTTTTGTTGATCCAACTCCAAAAGGTAGAGAAACGGGAGAAAAAAAAATAGCTTTTAATGGCATTTTCTCATCGACAGAATTTTGCACTTACGACTCGTTTGCCCTCTGGACACAAGGCAAATTTATTACTCAAGCTTTTCATAAACTTCAATCCTGTTGACAAGTTGCATTAAGCATTAAAAAATGTTGTTTTTGTAGTACCAAGACTAAACAGATGTGAGATATCAAGGAGATGAAACGAAGCAGTGGTCACTGCCCTCAGCTCGGCAAGTTTCAATCAAACAAAAATTTTCTAAGATTACCCGCCCTGATACTCAACTGTAGACATGGAGAACAATCACAACAGATGTTATCAACACAAGCATCAACATAATCTCCGTGCTCAACGCAGGAGCAAAATAACATATTTCAGAAGCATTGCAAAGAAAGACTCAACACTGGTTTGCACAGAATAAATTGTACTTAAAACCTAGCCTTACTATGGTGGAGTCCTGTTAAGATAAACCCTTCTAGACCTGACTAAAAAGTTTATTTTATCCGCAGTTTATATCAAGCGGTAATATTATAAATAAAAAAAAAAAAGGAAAGGGACCAAAACCCTAGTTTATCTTAACCCAAAGTTCATCTTATAAAGCGAACAAAAATGTATCCATCATATAATAAAAAGAGACAAATTAAAATTAATCCTCATTAGGTATGTTACAGGTTTGTCAATAATCTACAATAGCTAGAGAGGAAGAACTTTTGGTTTAATACATCTTTTAACAATATTAAATTTTAATAATTCAGTTCAACATTTGCCTGAGTGTGAAACATTCTGACAGATAATTCAATTCCTATATTAAAAAAAACTTCACTTGTTCACAAAGTGCCTTTTTTTGTCAGCTTTCTTTTACTCTGCGGCCCAATTCCAGTGTGTCTAGAATACAAGATTTAACCCAAGAAATGTTCCTTCACACAGCTCTCTTAGACTAAAGAGAGACATAGACAGTATTTATCAATACATAAAAGTAAGTACAAAAGTAAAACAACCATGTAAGTATTGCACTTCTGTTTTGATCTGGTTAATAATGCAACAATAATATAGGCAGTCCAGTTTAGATATTTTTGAACCCCACAACAACAGAAATCTGTACGCGTTTCAAGAATTGAGTCTACATGTGGGATTTTGTGATATGGAAATTGGAAAGCTTTGAAAAGCTCGTTAAGGTAGCAAAAAGAATATTTTGTTATCTAAATTAGATCTAGGTCCTGAGTTATTGCACTTCAAAGACAGTCAATCCAAGTTGCCCAATTAAAAATAAATGGAGAAAAACAGTATAAAGATTTCATTACATAAAAGCCAAAAGCGCATGATGGTGTTCTAAAAACTGATTTTCAACATATTTTGACGGTCTCAGAACTAGATAAGATGAAAAACATTATAAACTGTATTAAAAGACATTATTAAAAGAACGTCATAGAGCAGAGAGGCTATACAAACTGAACAAGCTTCATGTTTTTAGAGAAATTTTCAGAAAATGTAACACCAAAATGAAATCAATCATTAAATCTGCCAAACAGGACTATTATAACGAACAATTAATCTAGATGTACATCACCTAAGGCCTTATTTTCAATATCAAAATCTATCATGGGTAAATCAAGTGAATGTTTAAAAAACACTTTTTACTTTACTTTTTCAATGTAGACTCGTTAAAGAAACTTATTTTATCTTTTGTTTTTTCACATGTTCATTAGTGCAATTCTCTCCTTTCTAATCTACCAAAAGACAAAATACATAAGTTACAGCGTTTTCAGAACATGGCAGCTAGAAGAGTTCTGAAAAGTAGAAAGAGTGATCATATTACACCTTCATTGGTCAAACTGCACTGGCTCCCTGTTCGATTTAGAATATTATACAAAATAGCTATGCTGTGTCACAAAACTTTAAACGGTAATGCTCTAACATATATTTGTGATCTTATCCAAAAATATGTTCTTTCTACTGTTCTAGAAATTTGGTTTCTGTCTACGCAAACTTACTTTGTATACCTAAAATAGTAAAAATGGCCTTAAGAAGCTAGCTGAAAAATCATTTTCACATTTTGCCCCTCAAGTCTGGAATTCCCTACCCCAAACTATTCGCAAAATTGTGTCCGAGGAACAGTTTAGAAAAGCGGTCAAGACCTAGCCTATTTTATGAAGTCCATAATTACTCAAGATGTATTTGGTTGCTTTTAAGTCTGCTTTTAGTTCTAGAATTTCGATCTTCTAGTGTAAATTATATTAATAATAATTTTAGAGTAAGTGTTTGTCTGAATGATGACTGCGTGATTTTTAACCATGACATCTTGCTTGAATTTATAGTGTAAATAATATTAATGGTAATTTAAGAGAGTCTTTGTCTGAAAGATGATTGCCTGATCACTGAGCGCTTTGGGCTGTTTTTTATGGGTAAGGCGCTATACAAATCAATTTCATTATTATTGTAATTATCATCATAAACTTTCAAAAAATGCATAAAATATTTTGAAAAAAAATGGACAGATCACTTGAAATGCCCATTTTCTTGAACTGACCGGCACCGCATGTCTAGTCCGTTTTGTGGGAGGGCCACAAAAATTTAACTTCAAGATATCTAAAAATTTAATTATCATGATCATTACTAAAGAAGGATGAAATCATAAGTCTCAGTTTAAATTATAAATGCAAGTTTTTGAATGATCTAGGTTCAAGTTACATTCAGCTCTGCAGAAGGGACAGAACAAAAACATGCGATTTGTTGAAAAATCATTTTATGTACAAATCCTAGATCTAGTCCCCATAGGACACAGTGGAAGAATAAAGTTAGCTGGAAATCGACTTAGGCAACACAAACTTAAGGGGAGGGGCGGCACCTGAGACCATTTTTACACATTTCTTAAGTTAGAAAGCTTTTATGTTAATTTTTGGGTTTGCCGTGGTCAAATTAGAGGAAATAATGGTACTGAGATAAAAAACTCATAATGTTGCCATGGTAACGCCGCCATCTTGGATTTTATGATATCAAATAACTGTGGATTTCAAAATGTATCTTCTCCCTCAATTTTGTTTGGATTTCAATGGAAATTGGCATAAAGGAAGTTTAGGCCAATACAAAGAGCTGTACGCATGGGTTTTGATATATTTTTGATACTTTATTTTTTACAATTTTTCTAATTTTCGGTTCTGCGCTTTCTCAAATTTCCTGTAAATTTGAATAAAAATCAACGATTTTTCAAAAACTATGTAAGATATCCAAAATCCGATGCATACAGCCCTGCGTATTTATCCAATGATGATTCATGCAAAGTTTTGAGTAAATCCGTTGAGAAATAAAAAACTAGATAGGTTTTATGTACGAAAAAATCAAGTTTTGAGAAAAACGGCTTTGAAGTTTTCATACATATTTTATATACAGATGATAGAGAAATATTTGTTTTTCCTCGTTGAGAGCGAGCACTTTTCTTTGGCATTGTAACGATAACGAATGGAACTATATAGATGAATATATTTATAAAGAAGAAATTATACTTGTAAAAGCGCAACTAAATAAAAGCCTGAATAAAAACAAACGCAGTGAACTTAGAACCAAAACAAACGCAGCGAGTGATCGGAGTACAATACTGATACCGATAGAAACTGGGCCTAGGTCAAGGTATTATGCAAAATTATATGACATCACGCGCTTCGCCAGCGAATCAGCAGGCTAGTTCGGGAGGTGAGGACGGCATCGAGGCAAACACGCCTGCCTGCCGTCGCTCTGCAGCCAATGAAACTTCGCTTGCAGACGAGGCCTTGTACTACGTAGTACTACGAGGACACCAAACTAGGTCAGAGCCAGCCTGCCGTGGTAACATACACGTGTGGGCCTCTATTTTGCAGGCTTGTATACCCTTGACAAGCTATAGCAGTGTAAAGTGGGCGGTTTTGTCGTGTGGGCGAGGTCATAACGTAAAATTCGATACCAAATAAGCATAGGTGGCGAGGAAACTGCAGTTGTATTCATGCATTAGTTTAGGCTAGATTTCTACCAATTTTAGAGCAAAACTGACCCCCCAATAATGAGGTGTTTCACAAAAATCTCATTTTCGGAAAGAAAACAGTTGAATAAGACTTTTTAGGTGTCAGTTTTAGATTTACAAAAGGATGATCTAGAAGAATCGGTTAAAATGTCAGAATCGATATTTTGAGCCAAAATCAAGTATATCAGGTGCCGCCCTTGCCCTTAAGAAGAGTTAACTTTGTAACTGTATTTGGACTAAACTGTGCGTAATGCAATCATTTTATCTGTAATCATAAACTTAAATTGATCCGGTGTGTTTTTTCCCTTTCATTTATCTTAAAAGATGACCCCCGACCCCCCCCCCACTCCTGTGAAAAACTTCCCACATTTCGCTCTCGTTAATGAACGAGGTTTAGCTAAGGTAGATCAGGAAAATTTCACTCAGTCTTGTTAGGACCAGTTCAATGAACATGGTACAACTCCATGCAAATGTCAAATATTTGGAATATAATAAAAGATGTTTTTTAAAATTCAAATTTAAATATCCTAAGCTACAGAAAAGCTAGGACTATGGACTTTCATACTCTTTAACAAATCTACTAAATCTACTGTGGAGCAGCGTGGCTCAGTGGTTAGCGCCTTGGACTTGTGATCTGGTGATCGCGGGTTTGATTCCCAACCACGACGCATATTGTAGCTGCCTTAGGAAAGCAATTTATCCACACTTTTCTCAGTCTACCCACCTGTAAAAAATGGGTACCTGGCTATAGGCGGTGCTCAAAATTTGTAGAATATTAGTATATGAGCTACTAAGAGGCAGCTGTGCTATAATGCTCTGAAATATGAGTTGAATTTGCTTTGGTGTGTCTTGGCCTGCTGGGGGAAATATAAAGTCTTGAGACTGCCTTTGGCAGTGGAAGACTATTATAAATCCATATTCTTTTTGATATATTATATAATATGTTAAAATTCTGATTTGTGGCTGCTTGACCCTTGTCCCCTCACACACATGCTTGTGATTATTATATGAACTGCAAGAGATAATGCTTTAACTGCAGTAGACCTGTAGTAGTTTGAGATTTCAACGCTTCTGGTGTAACATGCTGCATTAAAACAAAATACAACTAGGCTTGATAAAACAAGAGAAGAAAAGAAAGCGAAAAGTAAAACAGCATGTGGTAGAAAAGCCGAAAAATGAGATGTACGGTACTTATAAAAACTTTTTAACTATTAATCTAAAATCTCTTGATTTATAATCAAACGTGGAATCTAATTAAAAAATTCGATGTTATGAAAACTGCACAAAAACAATTTATGCACAGCATAAAAAAGTGAAAAACATTCCCATATAATATTATTATATCATATACATGTATCTTTAGAATATTTAGAAGTCTGTGGTGGAGGAAACATTCTAAAGTAAAGCGGCTTTTGTGAGGGCATGTAAAAATCCACTACATCGCACAATAAAAAGCAAACTAACTTCTTTTGCAGAAATTTCTTAGCAACTTTACCCTTAGCGATTCCACTAAGGTCCACAAGCATCAAGGATTCCAGAACGGAATCTTACGCAATGTTGAGTCCATCATCAAATCCACGCCCATGTCAATAGGACGCACTATGAAGGGAATGCTTCCGAGACCGACAGCCACGACTGTCCACTTCTGTGCAGCTTGTGGAAGACTGCCGACTTGCTTTAGTGCAAGACGGGACAGCCAGCATATTCGATTGATGGTAAACCCAGGGATCGCAACAGACGCTAAACCTTGCCAGATAAAAGTGTCCGTGGCTGCCAGAGCAACTTGTTTATATTTCTGTGCATCATCGGTAGCTGGCTTCTGTTTGGAAGATATATCAAAGAAGTGAGTGTGGATTATATAGGGAATGAGATTAGAGGTAAAACGAGAGTAGCATCCCTTTTCTAGAAGACAACACCCCACAATACTATAGTGGCTAGTGTACTCTACAGAGGTCTAGATTTTATTTTCAAGGTCTTAGTTTGGTAAGTTTCTTACTTTAGAAATGATTTCACATCTAGAACTTAAATACTATAGAACTAAATAAAAAGTTTATCTTAAAGTTTAAAAAAATCTGTCGCATAAATTTTAAAAGATTGTATTCAAAAGACAACATGTAATCCCATTGTATCTCCACATAGTATATTGTCTTTAAAATATTTTCTAAAAAATACACTAGGACGTAAATCGGCATGTGCTAGCCTTAATGATTAAATCTCACTCGGATTGACATCCCGGAAACTTCCCCTACTCTTGCTGAAATCTCATTTCCTATTAGAAACTTCTTCTCACTCTAAAAGTTAAAGATTAAACAGAAAAGGAGAAAGTAAACGCTGTGTAACGAAGTTAGACATTGTTTTAGTCTTGTTACTTAGTCATGCTATGTATAATATAGGTTTAGATAAATGCTACCCTTGATTTCTTAATGGAATGTGTTAAGTATTCGTAGATAAGTAACTCATGGTTTTCACATAAACCTAACTCATAAAAATCTAGAATGATCGCCTATTGTTAGTTACGTAGGTCTAGGCTTCTAGATTCTTCACGAGATGGTTTGTTTAAGAAATGTTTGATGAAGTAGGAGGGATTTCCAGCAACTTTTTTAAGACTTGGCTTGTGATTGGATGTCATTGCTGTGTTAGGCCACGCCTTCCCCACCTTTCTTGTATAGGGTAGAATGTTTGAGCGAGAGCCAGACCATGTGTTCTGGAAGTGTGCTTTGTCTCCAAATAGAGCTTGCGTGGTTTATAAAAAAAGAATAGAATACTGGATAAAGAGAGAGTGTCACAGACACAATTTCGGAGTGCAAATACTAGTACGTGAGTAATTTTGTGCAAAAGTTAGATCTACGATTTGTTTATGCTGGACATTGGCAATTCCACTGTTATTATTTTCAACTGCTGCTGGATGTAAATACTGTTTCGTGTTGATTTCTTCGTTTTGATTTGAATAAACTTATTTTCTACATTCTTCACACGACTATTCATGTTTTCAAGATTTTAAAGAACTCACAAGTCTTGCATCAGGAATTTTATTCGTTGACTCGCTTATTATTTCTGGTGTCTGTGACACGCTGTTAAGGTACAAGCATAAGCTGCCTTATCAATTTGAATTTCCCATATGTATTGTCAATTTCTTACTGTATAGAAAGGAAATGTCTTTATATACACAGACCTGCCACTCCTCAAAATGGAAAATCAGTATAATTTCAGCTGAAAAATTAGTAACCAGGGTAAAAAAAATCTGTATGTAGGTACCCATAAACTCCTGCATTTTTGTCCTGCATCACAACCGACATATTTTGAGAGCCATTATTTCTATATTTCTTCATCAATTACTTTAAAATTTCTGACTAAGCTTTATGATGCAATTTAAGATTGTCATAACATCTCGTCAAAATGATTACTTTGTTAGTTTCTATGTTATTTCTGAAAATACTTTCTCCCCTATCACAGCCCACAGATTTTCGAGGTTTTGTTACAGTCTCAACTCACAGTTCGAAAAAATGCATGAACCTTTTATAAAACAGGGATGCAAAATGATTTGAAAAAAAAAAAAAAAGAAACGAAAATGAGTTGGGTACTGTGTCTTATAATGTAAAACAGAAATGTCATCCAAACTAGTGCAATGAAATAATTAATTTACCGGATTAAAAAAAAAGTCAAATATTTGGTTTTTCTGATATAATCAGTTGCCAAGTTGGGGATTTTCTTACCTCCCAAACTTTATGACCTTTATGAACTGAATCTGCCACGACATAACCACTGGCCAGCACATAGCTCAAGCGAACAACTGATACGGGTACCAAAACCCGGAAAGATTCTCCCACCTCGTTAGCGTAACCTATTTTTAAACAAAATAGTAAAAAAAAAAAATTGCAATTAGACAAAAGATTTTTTTTAAATTTCAGCATAATAAATTGTATAGCAATCAAATGGACATGTTGAAATATTGTTTCATCTGATCTCACTGAATATCATTTTGACACTAGTATCAAGATATTTTTATAACAATTTGTTCGTTACAAATACCTTTTAGGTCAGTATGTGAGGAAGCAAAGAATATCATTTAATATACAATTTATGTCTTATTAATTTTATTTTATTGACCTTTCAAACTTCAAAAATTTGAAAGCCTAAACACACATTCAAATTTCAAAAGTTTTTGAAATTTAAGGAACTTTTTAACCTTTTCAGGAGTGAGACGGTAGATAGAGAGAGAGAGAGCTTAATTGATGATGGTATAGTAAGATTTGAGACCAGAAATAAGAATTGATAGTATAAATACCAGTTCCACTGAAGTTTACATTAAAGGTTGAATTGAAGGAATATTTTACCCTTCAAATTTAATTTAATTATTTTAAGTTAAACTGTGGATATAAATTAAAGAATTTTCAATAGATTAAAATTTAACAAGTTAAATGTACCGTTAAAGATAAGCTATGTAAAATAAAACCAATATATATATATATATAGGAGAGAGAGAGAGAGAGA
>BMAT01007240.1:85172-102246 GCA_019649035.1 Elysia marginata
AGATGATATATTGAGCTTTCTAGTGACACAGGTCTTTCAATGACTTCACATGCTTTAAAAAATAAAAACACTTACAAAATGTATGGGTGGCAGCTGAGAAGCTCCACCAATCCCGTCCACCATATCATCACCAATAGTCACCATGCTTGTGCTAGTCGGGACAGGGAAGTTGCGCATGAATGACGACAGGAGCAACAAACGTTTGTCAGAGATGTTTACCTCCAGCGATGGTAGCTTTGCCTCAAGCTTGTGTCTGTCGATTACACCAGAGAGATCTTAATGAAAATTTAGTGGCTTAAATCAGTTGTTGTTGAGGTTGTTTTGTTCAAATAAAGTTTTGTGGCAAAGTTCTAAGAAAACAGCAGAAAATCATTCACAGCAGATTGGTTGAAAATATAAAGGTTTGAACTATTATGGAAAAAACCTAATGTATCCATAACTCTGGCAGAGTTTCATTGCAAAGGTCTAGAAAAACTACAGAAAACCATTAGAAGCAGATTGGTTGAAAATATAGAGGCTTTGGCCCTTAGAGATAATATCTGATTGTAGAGAAAGAAAGAAAGCTATCGAAACATAGGCTGAGACAACAGTGCTAGATCTAAGGATACTACTATCTTTCGTCTTGTCTGTTACTAGATCTAAGTCTGTGATCGTCTTTCTTTACTGCTAAGATAATATCTGAGGTATCCACATGTGCGTCCAATATTCTTATATAACTCTCCGCCTTTTCTCTTCTTAAATAGGTTTAATTTTGAATGTTTAGTCAGATTATCTACTAAGGTTTAACTGCATTGATTTCACACCTGGGCAGTTGAGTAAAGTCAGGTTTAACAGCATTGAAAAATGTGACCAGCACTCGTACACTAGGAAGAATGTGGTACTCTGAGTTTTGTTGGACTTGTGCTGTATGCCAGTCATCACCTAATCAAGAGAAAGGTATACAAAACATATGTGTTAATCATCTGGGACAGAGTTTCTATTTACGTATAGTATTTACTAGACCACACGTCCAGTATTTAGAATGACTTAGCTCCACAATTTCCTTTCAATGAATGCACAGAGTCAAAGGATTTGAAATGAACCTCAAATCCAGTAAATCAAATCTCAGCTGTTCTCTTCCTAGACTTATGTTAAGACTTGAAATTGAACATCAAAATGGACCAGATTTTCTTGTACTCACCAGAGTCTGCCAAAAGCACCTTGACTTCACTGATTTTTACATTGAATTGGTCATACAGACGAGACTCAATCTCTGACATTGTGGCATCCTAGAAAATATACACAACATATAAATATATATTTACCGTTACATTATATTTTTCTATAAACTGACAGGAGAGGAAGCAAATTTTTATTAGATAGATTTGAAAAACTATTATTTGACTTTACAAAATAATGACCAACAGGTGGTTATTGTAAAAAAAATAGAGGCTTGAGACATTTATGAAATTTCTGTGAGATTGAATGTTTGGATAGAATGGATTCAAGAAACACCTCAGCAAAAATGCAAAGATTGTTTTGGCAAATGTAGTTGCTATTTGGGGTCTGTGGGACCTGAAAATTTCATTTTTTACGAGGTATGTCATTACCATCCAAAAACTGTTTTTCACTCACTTTCAAATTTTTTGGATGATTTGAATATCTGATCAAATACGAGGTTCCTGTAAAACCTAACTATTGTTTTCCCCAGCAAGGCAGTGAGATAGATATAGGAAGGAAACGACAGTGGGATGAATACAAAATGCTGAACGCCATGTTTGCTGCTCAGTTGTAACTCACTAACTGTTTTCGTTTCAAGCGTGCAACCATATAACTATATCAATAAATTACTTTTGTAGCATAGGCCCTATGTGAGATGTGCACCTTCTCTAAATAACAAATCCAATTCAATTTTGTTTCAAAGCAACATAAGCTCTCTTAGGCTGAAACAATTTGTTTTTACAAGAATGTCTTCAATATTCATAGAAGTCTTTTCAGTGAATCTAGTCTAGCTCTAATTATGGAGAGCGGAACAACTTCTGAATGTCCCCATTCTCATGACGCAGATGAAATCAATCAGCCTCTTATGGAACAGAAAAAAGTTTGTAAAGGAAGTCTAGATAAAAAATTTTATGCAAATTTGCATACGCCCTACAAAATGGTACTCAGTGACCCAGAAGGTCAGGTAGTCAATGAATTAAAAGGTCAATCAATGGAGCTACAAATCTTATGGGCCAATCATTGATTAAATTTAATGTGATACAAAATTTCTAAATAAAAGCATTATTGTCTGTTATTAGGCTATAGGAAACTAAAACTAGAGATAAAGATATACTCTGCATAATGTTGAAGATAAAATATTACCTCTAGAGACACATCTTTTGGCTGCAGCTCACTTTCAATAGTCAGGGTGCCCAAATCAATGATCAGCACATTGCCTCCTCTTCAAAAAGAGTGAAACAAAATACATAGAAACATAAGACAGCTTTTTAGTCAACAACTTCAGAAACGACATAATCAATTTAACGAACAAAAAACAAAGACAAACCAGTCAGCCTTCATTAAAAAACTGTATGTAAATAATGCATATCTATAGTTAGGTAAGTTTTTCTGTTCTACATTACAGAGCACAGTTCTTTGAAATATAGTTTTAAGTTAGAAAACAATAGTTCAAAGGAAACACATGTATCTTCTAAATTTGAATCTAAATTTAAAAAAATAACTTTCAGTCTTCTTACATCTGATAATTGGTCTTGTTAAAATAATTTGGACCAAAAACACTTTCCAGGATTTCATTTCCAGTTCTTAACTAAAAATTTCAATATAAAAATGTTTGTTAGAACTTATCTTTTTATACAATTTTGAATGCCCGAATAAACTTAACAGATTTCTATCAGGGTTCAGAAATGTAACCATGAACCTTTGATAAAATGTTGTTGAAATAAAAAAAAAATGGCAGCAGCTGAGATAACTGCTCTGTTTGAAAAAAATGAACCAAACAGATTTTACTTTTGGCCAAGAGTAAATGAACAAATTTAAAATTTGTGTGAAATAGTTAATTTGGTTTAATGCAAATTTACCTGTGCAAAGTTCCATATTCTGGGACAACAATATAAGGTGACCTCATATTGAGTGCTATGTGAATGGTCTGAAATTAAGTAATCAAGGCAAAAAGAATTACATTGAATGACTAAAAATGATAAATAGCAGTTATACAAAAATGACAATTGAGCAGAGCATTTCTATTTTTTTTTTGGTATGTAATACTACACTCCTTACAAATCTTGCAAGTTTACAGAATTCTGCAAGCTCCTGCTGATTTTTTAGCTAAAAAAGTACAAAAGTATAAGTCATTGTATTTCAATGTTTAAATCTTCCAAATTATCCAACCTATTTGAGTTTACATCTTACACTCCTACAAGGACTTTAAGGTCAGGAAAGAATAATTTGTTATCTAAACCTAGAACAAAATGAAAAATCTATGGGGACAGAGCTTTTACTTTCCAGGGCCCAGATATTTGGAACAGTCTACTTTTGTCAGTCCAACAGTCTGAATCACTTTCTAGATTTAAATCAGTTCTGAAGACATACTTGTTTAAAAACTAAGCCATTGTCAGAAATTTATTTGAAACCCTAAACTTACAAATTTTTTTGACAATGTTTTTGCATTTCATATACCTACTTTAATTTTTCAATTGATATTTCAATTTTCAATCACATACGTTATCCACGGCTTTGTAAACTTGTATGAAAGAAAGAGTGTAGTTTATATTTTGTCAATTGCTTTGAGACTTCATTTTATTGTAAAAAGCGCTATATAAATCTAGATATTATTATTCTTTATTATTATTATTAAAATAATGTGAAAAAAATGACAATAAAAGCTATTCATCTTAAATGTTGCAGTTTAGAATCTAAAACTAGAGAATCAAAATAATCTTTAAAACAGGATTTTTAAAAGTAAACAATCTTTAAAAAAAATCGATAATATAATAATCCCTATGCATGATCAGAATTTTGTGGAAAGCATCGAAAGTCTTCTACATATGCATTCAAAACATTTCTCAACATCTAAAACAGCTTAAAATTAAGCACAAAGTTCATGACAAGAAATGTATAAACAGTTTATCCACCATCAAAGGATCACATATACACCAAATGAAAGCACTGACTGTGCTCCATAAGTCTGAAACCACTTACAGTGTGATTCTCTATTGCATACTGCAGACCTGCACGGCTAACACTAGCAACACTGGTCAGTGTGTCTACTGCTGCTGACCTTACATCCAGATTGCCATAGGGCAGCTGAAAGAAGGCTGTCACCTCAGAGATGGAATGCTGCAGCATAGAAAATAAAAACAAAAAAAAAATATATTGAAAGATTTAAGGCATAAAGGCTGCCTCTATAATTCACTCAAATTTATATATATAAAAAAAGAACTTAACCAACTATTTCTGTAATAATCTCCTGGAAAAAATGAGTTAAGGGGCTGCTTCACAGCTTTATGACCTGGAAATTCACCATAATATAATTTGTAAAGATTTCAAAATCTTTGCTTTTTCTGGTTTTGGTTAAAATTTCAACCTGATTCAATTTTTCTGTGTCAAAAACGTCTTTGAAACAAAATTTATTAGGTAAATCAAAACTTACAAAATATTGCAACATTCAAAAACAATTGACTAGTGTTAAAGGAAGTAACCACGCAAGTTGATTAAAAGTTGATACTATGAAGACAATTAAAAGTAACGCCAGAGATTGGGTTGGTGAGGGGGTGGACAGGACAGGATAGAAAACAGAGAAAAAAAAACAACTAAAATTCACCTCATCATAGACAATCTCAACTGGCTGGACATTCAAGCTGAGTGAAAAGTCTGCATCTGTGTACAGCGGCTTGGACTCAAAGTCTAGGGTAAAAACTTGATTCACCGATGGTGCTTTGTGACAAGAGTGAGAGGGAAAAAATGTTTAAAAAGTGGCATGATTTCTCAAAACAGAAAGAATTATTTTATCATGGTGCAAGTTTTCCTTACTTCCTTTTTTTTTTCTTTTAGTAATGCTTTGTCATCATTCTCATATTATGCTTCAGATAGTTTTATGCACATTTAGACTATATCACTTTGATACTAATTCTTAAATCAATATACTGTAAGTGAGAGAAAAAGACCAAACACAAATCAATAACAAATAGAAAAAAAAATTTTCCATCATTGTTTTCTCAAGCTAAACTTATTTCAAGATATAAATGCAATTTATATACTCAAACGTACAAAAAAGTCTCTTTTTAACTTTCCATATTTTATCAGAGGAGAAAATAAAAACAAAATAACAAAAGTGCTAAAATATAAAACTGAAAAATGGCAGGATAAAATAAAACAACAATTTTTTTATCTCTTCAAAGGAATAAAAACCCACAGATCTATCCCTGAAGGGTATCTGACGTGTTGGGATCTATCATGCAATTTAGAAAAAATCTATTGTTGTCGATGTATAGATACAAGCAAGTGCAAAATCCGATCCAATCTCCAGGACATGATCATGAATTGGAGACAACTTTTTAAGATCAGAAGCCACCTGATACTTTTGTACGATTTCAGGGGAGGCCGGTTGACAACGGAGATTCGCCAGCGCCAGAGTTATGCTGCCACTGGTAATAAAGTTCCAATACTGAAGTTTTATATTTACTTTTCAAAGCTAAAACCAAATTACATTTTTGGAATCAGCGCCCTAAAATAGCAAAAGTACTGGTGAGTACTTTGGTTACATGAGTTTAAAAAAAGAAACATTTTAAAGCCTCAATGCAAAACTTTGGTAAAACAAATAGTCATCCCCATCTTGGTCAGTAGGATGCAGGCTGGTTTTGTTTGAATAAAATAAAAGAGATTACAGTAAAACTTGTGGTTACACTATTGCTTTCTGATTCACAGCTCACTTTAGCGCAGACACCCCTCAACTACTATCGACTATGTGCACAGACCTTGAAGCACCCATACCAAACAACAGATTGTTGCATGTAATTAGAATAAATTGCACATTAAATTTGGCATATCCTTCAGCAACTGGTAGATTGGTAGATTACAATTGATTCATCCCAACAGGTGAGGTACTCCCAAGTCTCACTTTTTATCACTTTAGGTTTAGGACATTTACCATAGACGCCTATATCTGAAGTAAGGATGGGTATAAGTTCATGCTCTATGGAAGCCCCTTCAATGGCAAAACTCTCTGTATTCATTGAAATCCTGTAAAGAAAAAGAAAACATTAAGTGATTACTTGGGATAAAAATTGAAAGGGCAATATTGATGTTAAAATAGATAAAAATGCTTTTACTTTTATACACTATAAAAAAATATAAAGAAAAGTTTAATAAAGAGGTTCAAAGCACAGCTTGTTCTACCTTTAAAATAGCCATAATCATATGAATTTATCTTAATTAAAAAAAAATCAAGGATACAGCTTGAAAGCAAAATGTAAGCACAGATTGATATTAATCAAAAGAGAAATGATTTATTAAAATCAAATAGTATGTAAATATGCCAAGCACAGGATATGAATTTGTTACATGACTTAGTTTCTAGGTCACCCCAATATCTAAATAATTCCTTGCATATATTTGTGCCTACATCTAGGGGTAGAAAATGTGGATCCAAATCTAGAATTGTTAGCTAGAGCAATTCGAGTCATTGCAGTCATGTTGTCAAGGCTGGTGACCATATTTGACAAGTATGTACCACTCATGACTCACTATCACAATACTATGTAGAACACCTGCACCAGCTTTTACACAACTTTTCAAGAAGGTGAAAGTCCTAAAAGATAGATGAAAATGTTTTTTCCTTTGCATTTTGTCCTCTAACAGCTTTTGGCTTTTTCAGTTACAAACATGATAATCTCTGTTGGAGTGGAAAGAAAAAGTGAGAACTTTTGTTCTAGCAAGATGTCTTGTTTTTGCCAAACAAAGATTTATAGAGGATTGTATCGAAAAGGGAGTTCGTATTCCACAGAAAATTGTACCATAGGCTAGCAAGGGCCACCCATGTGATTGATTATTACCGTCCATTTAGAAAATCTAGGATCCTTATATGCTGAAAAAGAAGAGGTAAGAAATGGGTGTCTATAAATAACATACAAGAGTGCTTCATGTGCTTAAACGATATGGATTTTAAACATTTCTCTGGTCTTTTCATGTCGTTATTTGCATGGCTCTGTTCTCATTATAACCAAGATTATTAATAATTTGAGTTCTTGTGATTTATAGAACAAACTATAGGGCTTGAAAAGAGAGAAACACAAGGATTTTGAAATCTCTTATCATAAGAAATAGTTCTCGCCACTCCAGTTGTTGCTAAACATGGGTTTTACTGTATTTCTCTCCTATGATTGTTTGACCTACCCACTAAAAATCGGCCCTTTCTTGCTTTTGGCGGTGTTTGAAGTGAATGTCACAGCTGCATCACCATAAGGACATTTATATAAGGACAAAATAGTTTCCTGGTCTCCCTACCATTGTTCTTAAATTTCATCACCACATGATCATAACTATATAGAGCTCTCACAATTTTTCAAAGTAAAAAAAATGGAATGTTTTTGCTTTCAGTTTAGATTGTAAGACCTATGCTATTTCAAACTACATGTTTCTGACCTGAAGGCATCGTTGGCTGGCCTGAACTCAAATGTAGACAGCAGGTGAGTAACAGAAGCTTGCAAAATTTTTTTGCTATAGTTGACCATGGACACACAGCATTTCTTCAAAATGACCTGGACCTTGTAGGCTACATACTGGTAATATAAGAAAGAAAATGTAACAGTATTTACACAAAAAGAATGTGCAAGTCTTTCTTCTCACTATTTTATACATGAAACAACAGTTTAATTACACTGTGCGATAATTTATAATTTTCATTTGTTGCATTGCAAGTAACATTTTGACTTGAAAAATCACAAACTTCTAATCCTCGTTTTTATACCTTTCTGGGGTACTGTTGATCTTTGGAGATCTCATCGTAGCCAATAATAGAAAAGAACTTCTGCCTTTCTTCATTGGTTAGTGTTGACAACCAGTCATCTGAAAAGCATACATGCTGGCTTTAATTAATTATGTGACAGTGAACGACAGCAAAAAAGGTAGGAGTATGAATTTTTAGAGAGAGTTTGATCCAACAATTTACAAAGATAACCCCATAATTAAGCAAAGCAAGGCTACAACCAATAATAAAGATTGCATCTTTAAACTATTAAAATATAATTTATATTGATATCTCAATTTTCTCAAGGTAAAAATTTAAACAGTTTTTTTTTTTTTTTTTTTTTACAAATTTTACAGACAACAAACAAACCCTCACCCCCCCCCAAAGGAAAAAAACTAAACATGTCTAAAATGTAATGTACCTCATTACTTGATAATCTAGTATATAAAAAAAACCAAAAAAATAATGACAATCTATTACACTCATGATTTTGTATGTATAAAAAAAAACAACAACAATAGGAATGGAGTTCATTCACAACAAATAAATGTCTTGCAACCAGTCAAAATGAGTCTTAAGTCGAAATTGGAAGGTAGTCAGATATTCGTATTACAGAAAAGTTTATTTTCTCTATTTTCAAATACAACAGACAGAAAAGCTCTATCATGCTTCTGTATGAAGTTATAGCCGTTTGAAGTTGGAGGAGTTAACTCTTGTGAAATTTAAGAGAATGGAGAAAATAGCATTAAAAATTTTGATGACTTAAAAAGTTTTGAAGCCTTAGCAACCATACCAAATAAAATTAAGCACATAAAACATGACATTTCTTCATCAATTGGGTGTGAAAACTGTACAGAGATGGTTTTAGCGACAATATCCAAATTAATAAAATTTGACCCTTAATAACCCACTTTATTTTAAAAGCGTATATCTCAGAACTAAGCCATTCGACTTACGACTCATTTGGACAGAATGCAAGACAAATATGGAGCTTGCTTGAGAAGCACAGTAGTATTCATTCATGGTTACTTAAAAAAAACCCACTAGCCTTTTTGCAATAGATATAATTACAGGTAAAAGCAATAACTAGCATAGCGTAGTTTTAACTTGATCAAAGCTGGAAGAACGGTATAGCTCCTGACCTTTCTGTTTTGAGTCCACTTTTACCACCACCTCTTCCTCATCATCACCCCACAGCCAGTCAAACCAACCACTTTTCTTCTTCACTTCTCTTCGAGCTCTTTCTGGTGCTTCCCTTGCAAACTGAATGAGAAAAATTACAGTATTCCGGGAGGTAAAAATGATCTAGCAATCATTCTAGTAGTTGAAAAAGGTCTATAAGAAAAAAGATCTGATTGCTACACAAAGAAATAATGAAAATTACATTTCCTGAAAATAAAGTGCCTTCACTACCATAAGTTATAATTTAAAAGTCCATATACAGATGAACAGAAGGAAATAAAGTCCCAATGAAAGAAAAATAAAGACAAACAAAAATAATAGATATTTATTTAGATAATTTTTTTTTATTGTAGTTATTAAGATAAAATTGTATTCACCCTATCTGATAAGGGCTTGTAAATATAAATTTTTCAAAGTCCCTCATACCCATATATATTTTTTGTAAAGAAACTTTGATTAAACAATGAATATAATGCATGAATTTTGACGAACTAAAAGCAATACATACATTATTTTGCATTCTCTAAATATTAATATAAATAACTCGAATTTTGATCATTTGTCTGTCCTCTGTAACTATGTAAACTCCAGTAAAAGTGAAACAGCTGCATCAATCTCGTGACTGCCTGATTAGCAGTAAGCAACACACCTGTAACTTGGCCTGCTCTCTGGCTATAAGAATGTTGGTCACATCTAGATCTTCTTCCAAAGTTTTCAGGGTATTCTGAGCGGTTTCATTGTCAGAATTTTCCAGGTATTGCTTGTAAACGTGTACATACTGCTTGTACTTAGCCCTAGAGAAAACAACAAGATTTAATTTTTTCCACGATTACAAAAACCATATCACTTAAAACATAACATTAAAACATGAAGTTACCTCTACTTTGATAAGACCTTTTGGAAGAGAAATATATTCAACTGGAATACATTTAAGCTTCTTTTATGATATTGGTAAAAAACCCTTACGATGAAGGTTGTTAAATCTGAAATTAACGTCTTTGCATTAAAAAGTACTGAACCATGTTTACTTTTCTTTTTCTAATACAAAATATCCAATGATGCATGGGGGATTTAAAATACTGTGGAAAGGCTCAAATCAAAATTATGCAATAGAAAAAGTTCAAAGAATTTCAAAATGCAGGCATTTTAAATTTCATTCAATGTTGTTTTGGAGTAAGAAAAAAAATTTGTGTTTTTAGAGCCAACTGTCTGACTTTACACTCTTAACAAGTAATCTCCCTAGTTATACTACTTACTGAATTTGTTATGCTTTTCTTCATAAAAGTATTTGAGTAAACAACTCACTTATATATCCAAATATTATTTTACATAAGTTATTCAAAACGTATATGAAAGATGCCAAATTCAGTCATTATAAAAACCAACAAATTTAAGTAGCTACCTGTGGGCTTTGATCCTTGACCAGGAGTAGGGTCGGATCAGCTCCTCTGTGACAGATTTGTATGCAAAGTGCCACCAGGCCTGTGGGTTCATCTTGAGACTTGCTTCTGGGCGGAACTTTCTGTATCGTTGTTGAATTCGCATCCTTTTGAAAGACTCACTTAAGTTTATCAAGTTCAAGAACTGAAAAAAAAATATGAAAAGATATGAGCAGCAATCCCTTGAAATGAGTAGGATTTTGTGAATGATAAAAAAAAATAATAAAATAAAAAAGCGAATTTGATACTTTGATTACATTGCATTTGGCGAATCGGGGATGGATGTCACTTTTTTTGCTTAGTTTTTAAGATTTTCTCACACTTATGATGGAACTGTTTTTCAGTACTATTGCAGTATAATTATGCTAATAACCTGCATATATTTTTGCTCATCTTTTGTTTCTATAATTCAAATGTATGTATTTTTGTGTGTTTTTCTTGTCAAATTGCTGTAACTATTACAGATATGTAAGTAACTACTGTATATTTATTAAAGCTCCATTGAGCAAACTTTTGTTTGAATTTTAAGGTGCTATACAAATACAATGTAATTCAAAAAGTTTCTAAACTTTCAGAGAGAAAAATTCATGTAGCTAGCTTTTCTAAAACTCCTCAAAATAAAACCCAGCCAACATTATCAGAACACCAGAGTTCAGTAACATGACTCTGGCCCTAAACACACAAAGTGGTCCGGTTATTAACATACTTGCTGACGAGAAAGCAGAAGCTCCACATCCTCTACTGTGAAGTCCATGAACAGTTTGGGCAGAGTAAGGCTGTTATCAGAGTTCAGTATCAGCCTGGCTTGGGCTGCTGCAGGTTCCACAACTGCCAGGACAGATTGAGGTCAATTGAACACAAATTATAGAAGGCAACATTAAAAGAACAGATCAGAATGGGATGAATATCATCTGCCAATAATTTTTTTTTTGAGCAATACATTGGAGGTAGTATGTGAGAGGAAGTGATCATTGTAGATGTCAATTGAAAAGCATGTTACTTATAAAAAAAAAGAAAAGGCTTTCCATTTAAAACATTTTTTTTCGACTCAAAGATTGTAGAAACAAAATTTACATTAAGTTTATACACTTTTGATTTTTATCTTTCATGGTAGGCTGCAAGGCAATCAAAATATAGTCAAGATCTTAAAATGCAAAACATTTTATCATGTCACTGACTTTTCTGTAAGATGTGGTAGAAAATTAACTTTCACAAAACAATATCATCAAAAGTCACAGTTCTTATTACCCAATACAAAAGGGACAAGATAGATAATTGTCTTTCTTCACTTTCCTTGAGTGCTTTGTGAAAAAACTAGCAAAATAACCATACTGGCTGCTTCCAAATTTAAAAAGCCAACAATTCCTTTGTAAAAAAAACCGTCTTACTGAAGTCTAGCTCTTCTTCAAAAATGGTGTGAGAATCAATGGAGACACGCAGCAGGTTCTGGAAACAAAAGAGGGGATTGATAAAATAAGGTGTTAAACTTCAAGAAGCATGGAATAATAAAATATATAACTATTCATTACACATCATAAGCCAGTTTGAAACAGATTAAGATAAATTTAAAAGCTATTCAAGTAACACAATTAAAAAACTTTGAGTTCAGAGCTTGCTTGCAAATTTACTGGCAGTAAATGTTTTTTCATAATAAAAATGTTAAAAAGTGAAATAGATGTAGATACAAAATATGCTTAACTCTTACACACATTCTTCATAAAATTTTTTGGAAATTTTATGAACATTATACTATTGATATCGATTGGATAACTCAGTAGAATGCCTTCTGATTTAACATGGAGAACTAATGTTTCTAAAATTCAAATGATTTTCAAAGGAGGAGGAGGAGGAGGAGGAGAAGAAGAAGAAGAGAGAATAATTAACTATCGGATATGTACCTACACAATTTTCTGGAGTAAGATAAATGATTTAAACAAAAAGCAGCAAGGAGTTCACATATTGAAGATCATAGTTGTGAATGCTGTTATAGCAGTCATGAACAAACAGAATGTTTAATGATTGGACGGTTGATTACAAATACTATTTATCTAGAAAATCACCTTCCAGGCATCTGTGTTGAGCCTAGTTTTCAGGAGGTGCTGCTCTGGTACATAAGGATTCCAGTACACTGACAGCTCATCCATCTTCACAATCTGCATTAAATGGTTTCACTGCATTATTTTTAAGGAAAACAATTATTCGCAATGTGTCTAGGATCTTGATACTTCTTAAACGTTCAAACCACCCCAAACAAGTCCACCTCAGACAAAACCAGACTAAGCTGTATCACTGACATTAATAATTCAGTACAGATTCAAAATCCTTTGATTTTGCAAAGCCATCATTGCTAGTTCTAAAATATTTTCAGGGAAAATGCCCTCTCTCTCTACTTTGAGACATCCCTCTCTATTTGACCTGATAAGATCTCTTCCTTCCAACGCTAATTAAATCAGATGCCAGAGGGCATTTAAAACAAAGTTTTTTTTTGATAATTTGCAAGCATAAAATATGACTCCATGCATTTTGTTTTTGACCAAACTGTATGCCATTGCATAAAATTTTTGAACATCTTAATATGCATATTGTAAGGAGAGAGCTAGAATGTACTTGCTAAGTACAGTAGGTCTTGGCATTACAAAAAAAAATTAAAGATTTTGAATATTGTTTATTCATTAGATGATAGTCAGTTTCTTTATATGATTAAAAAAAAAACCCCAGCCATCCAGAAAAAAAACCCATAAGATTAATGCAACTTGCATGATAGTTTTGGCCCTAAGCTGAAAAAAGATAGTTGATCATAGCAGGACATTTTTTTAAGACAGTACCTTGTGCATCATAGTGCCTGAGATATCCTCGGATCCCTGAGGCTTCCAGTGAGCGTCTGTTGTGCATACCACCAACTGTTTGAGCATGACACCACAGGCAAACGCATGGTCTCCATTTGTGACAGTGTCCTCATATCTCACATGAATGTGTCTTACTGACAACTGGAACAATTCAAAGAGATGGCACAAGGAATATAAAGTACATGTATTTATCAAGGCATAAATATTCTCACCGATTCTTAGTTTCTCTATATAAACGTTTGAGCAGTTTCAATAAAAAGTTTTAAAATGTCACCTCCAGGCGTTGCCTGCATAAGAAACAGATTAAGGCAAAAATCTTATGGTTAAACTGCCTTCCTTTCCTTTTTTCTTTAACTAAAATCAAGTATTTTTACTTTATAATAAGGCTGCAATTCTTTTATTTTACCACGAGAGTAAAAGCAAATATTTTTTCTTTTGCTGGGCTATTCTCCAAGAAAATTTACATTCTTACTATCAGCTTCCTACAGCAGAGTAAAATCTATAAGACAGTTTTCTTTATGAATAACTCAAAACTAAAAATTCAATTTGTATGTTATTAACACTCGACCAGCATCCAGATCGCCACCCCTTTCTCTCATTGCCCTGTCACAACTATGTACCAAAACCAGATAGAAAGAGCTTATAAAAGTTAACAGATTAAGTTCTACATATACCTGAAGTCTGTGTAAAAGATTTGCTGAGAGCTTCTCTACCAGGGTTGGATCCTCACTGGCTTTACTCACTGGAAGACCAGAAAAAAAATATAAAAACACTACTCACAGTATAATAAATTACAAGACAAAATATGCTTTACATTCATACAGACAAGACGTTTAAACTAGAGAAATGAAATGCATCAAATCCAAAAAGCCTCTCTGTTATTGATAGAGTAGCTATAGATTGACCCTGGGATTATCTGGAATAGACAGATAACTGCCAAGTTCATGATATACCACAATTCAATGACCAATTCATAACACTAGAAAAATTGTAATGTAAAAATATTCAATCCATCACAGTATGGTTGTGTTCACATGAGCAG
The DNA here is from genome assembly GCA_019649035.1 of Elysia marginata. NCBI lineage: Eukaryota > Metazoa > Mollusca > Gastropoda > Plakobranchidae > Elysia > Elysia marginata. The sequence continues at coordinate 99,627 of BMAT01007240.1, forward strand.
AGGCCTTCTCCAAGGGATGCCCCCTTAAGTAGTTTTTTTTCCACCCAATATTTGGGATTTATCCATGAGACCATACTGTGAATTGAGTAAATTTGCTAAGGACCTCAGGTAGGAGGTGTTTACAACTGTAAGGGCTTGGGATTGAAAGGGTTTATGTAAACATTTAGGAAATAATTGGATTCTGATTTAAAAAACTATAACATCGTTAGAAACCCATTTCTATCATAAATTTCTAAATAGCTCTAGCAAATGTCATAATAACCTAGAAAAAGAAGGAAAAAAAATCAGTCAAGTTCCTTATTATCTATTTGTGCTTGTGAAGACAGATTAAATACAAATAGATGCATAATAAACCTAGCCAAGCTTTTAGATGTTTATATTATACACAATTATGTTTTCATGACCAATCTGTATGAGTTGAATGTCAGAAATTTTGATTTGAGAAAATGTATTCTAAAAGTAGATTTAATTGTCTTTTTTAATGTAAGTGAAAGAATTAAAAATAGTTTTCCTGAGTTTTTTATATTTAGATGCAATTTTTACAGTGTGGAAGCTAAGAAAACTGGTGCTTAAAATTTCAAAGCCTTGTGATACCAAATTTGCCATCTGAATCCTTCCCAAACATTGTAAAACATTTATAGATATATACATCTCACTCTAGTAAAAAAAAGACTGAACATATGAAAAATAATTCTCAAGCCTGAAACGCAGGTTTTTGCTTACCTACGCCCTCAAGAGCTGACTGCTCTAGGGACTCTAGCATCTGCCGCTTGGCAGCCAACTGTAACTGCCTCTCAAGCTGTGGATCATACTTGCGGTCTGTCACCGGACCTGTCAGGATGTACACATTCTCCACAGACACATGGATGTCTGCCGAGAACAGGCTTGTCCATGGAATGTCAATCTTAAGTTGACCTGAGAAAAGGTAACAATAGACGTGAAGTTATGAAAGAAATCTACGAAACAAAGAAGCTAAATGGAATGAAATACACCTTTTTGTAGAACTATTTTGTTTGATAGTTTTTACACTAGCTGTTACTATCTGCTAGTTTATAAGCTATGGCTGTCTTACAAAAATGTTAAAATGACATAATTAACAAAATTCATGAACCCAGAAAACTACCTATGACAAAATAAAGGGTAAGTGAAGTGGTATGTTTATCACTAAAATAGCTACCATTATTGGCAATATAAGAAAGCACCCATTGTACTGTTGCTATTTCTGATACTGTAAATACTTCAACATTGCTCCTGCAATTTCACCACTTCAGTAGCATGACAACTACAAAGGGCATTGATGATCTGTTGCTGCGGTAACAATAATAAAATCTTAAACATTACACTAAAATACCAGCATTTTTAATGTTTATATCACCTAACCTTCAAAATCTCATCATAGTAGTTACAGCCAAAATCATACAGGAGGGGAAGAAATGGTTTAAAAAGTTCGAAAAATGGTTTGGTGTAAAGTTTATAAAACTTTTCAAAGCTAAATTGATTTCATATATCAGTGATTCCTACCAACATATCCTGCTTTCACTTCAACTGGGAGGTTCAGTTCAGCCTGAAAAATACACAAAAATGTGATGTGTTTATGGGAGTCGGTAAGGAAGGGGCTTCATAAAAGTGAAGAAAACATGATAACAGTAAATCTATGATTTCTAAATTGAAGTTTAGAACCAAGCAAAGACGCTCATTCTCTTCCGTCCCCAAACAACAACAACAACAACAAAAACCACACGAAGATATGGCAGCAGTTTCTTTTGTATATAAGGTTGGTTTTGTTGACCCTGACATAATTCCATACAATTATGAGCTCACATGTTGAATATTGTTGAATATTGTTACTATAATATAGTAACAATATTCAACAATACTAAACATGTGAGTAAATTATACTGAACTACTATTCATTCTTAACAAGGCCCATGCCGCTGCAGTACAGTTTAAAACCCCAACCATGGATAGACATCACAGTCTGGCCGTGGGGCCCTACACTGGTGTGGTTAATACCTCAAAATAGAGACCAAAAGAATCCATTCGCTTCAACCCCTCCCCCTCCACCCCATAAAATACCTTTCTATCGGCTTACATAGTTTGAAAAGATTGGTCCACCAACCGGCCAAAACTGCCCTTATAACTGTGGTTTCAAGTTGTCTCTTGGGTTTTCTTGATAACAAATATTCGATTCTCGTCCATTAGACCAGCCTCAGTTATGTGGCATAATGCTATTTTAAGATACTTTAACTTGTCTCAAACCAATTTTGGTTGGATGGCCTCTCGACCGTGGAAAACTTAAAGGGATTTATCTAGTCTAAGTCGCTTCATTTAACCTCTGGATGTTTAAAAAGAAAGTTAAAAAAAACTTTGACGACTAGTCATAGTCCCATCTCTCTTTTGTACCGTTTGGCATAGGCTTTAAAATATTACGATTGAACGTGTTTTAGTCCTAAAGCCTGATTTGCAGGTTTGTTTAGAAGAAAATAGTTCTGTAAATGTCAAACATTCCAACGTTTTCCATTGTATGAATAATTTTTAGATAAAAGGCTGAAATAGTCGCTACAAAATGATCGACTGTATAAACATTCTTAATAAAATCAAATAAAACGTTTGAACGAAT
>BMAT01007240.1:134566-148737 GCA_019649035.1 Elysia marginata
GTGGTGCCACGATTGATTATTATTAAAAATTACTCTTCATTGCCCTTCATTTCGTCAACAGTGTTGTTTATGATTAAAAAAAAACTCATTTCATTGCCCAGGACTCTTTTTATTCTTAAAAAATCAAAGAATTTGTTACTAAGAAGCTTGAAATAGATTGGTGTCCCTCTTTGGAAATCCTAGGTCTTTAATCTTGTCCTGTTACATTGTCGTAACTTATAGTATGAGTCAAATGTTGACTCTTGCAAACGAGTATATAAACAGAATTTACATCGGAAAAAGTCAATTTAGATGTCTACGGTGCAGCAGTTTATAAAGAATCAACAGGCACTATTAAGGTAGACCGCCCCCTAGGCTAAAATGGTAATGGGGTGTGATGATCAGTTAACTTAAGACTAATTATGTTTCATTCGTTACAGTGGCAACTCGAATGAGAAAAATTAGAAAATTGGGAAGGAATCTAAAGAAACTAGAAGTCTCCTCCGTTATAAATGTATTCGCTGCAATGAGTGTTGGCGCTATGGGTAGAGTGGTTGACTGATATTCGAGCTCTTTGCAAATTTGCACTTTTTAATGGGTAGCAGGGTCTCTAAGACTTCAGGCAAGTAAAGGGGGCGAAAAAGGAAAAATGAACAACCTCACTTTATCCTAAACCTCATTTTCCCTGATGCGCATGTGAGGGATCCTTACCCACAGATAAAATGCATACACACGCATGTACTTTACCACCCATAGACCAAGAGGAACCAAGACCTTACACTCGTCTATCACTGATCTACACACTCACAGAACTGCATGTCATTCCACAAACTCCACAAGGATGACACCTAACATTTAGGCACTGGATGCCAGTAACGCACCACAAGATTTCAGGTGCAAGGTTATAGTTATAAAGAAAGAAAAAGCTTTATTACTACTGATATTATCTGATGTAACAACAACAACAACTTATTTATACACATGAACCCGGCGTTTACAAAATTCAACCCAAGAAACCTAGGCAAAAAAAAATGATAAAAGAATGCTAACATAATAAAACACAAACCCGCTAGAAAATCAAGAAAAAGATTAGGAAAAAGAACAGTAAAAGAACACAGGAAAAAACAAAAAAGAAAAAGATAAACAAAACCCAAAAAGGGAAAGAAAAGCTCAAAACAAAACCCAACCAAACCGGACGCCTTTCTGCATCTGCTTCCTCACATCAACATTTCATTCTCTGCTATGGCACAAGCAAATGAAACATGACTCTATTCTCAATTAACAGGCTCTCTTGAAATAAATGTAGGCTACAAAACGTCTGGTTCTGATTAAGGCAAGATCTCAAGTGCCAAACCTTGTGTTTGAATTTGCGTGCGAACTCGGTCCAGTTGCAGCAACAGATGCTTGCTCCTAAAAAAGTAACTCTTTAAATTCTAATTTCTATGTTAGGCAAACAGTGAAAAAAAAGCCTAAAGACAGAGGGAAAATATATCTTTCTATACTCAAAAACTCTTTATACATTTAATGAAATTCTTACCGTTAAGCAAAACATAATAAATCTGTGCGTAACAAAACAAGAACTTTTTAGAACCTTCAAGAATGTAAGAAAATCTTTGCCAAACATCTGTAATCTATTTTTATTGTTACACCCCAAAACCCCTTTGTCTGCCATGGTCAGGTGCGGAAATTCCTAAAGGAATAGGCATTCTGCACTGTGCATCTAACCTTGGAGGCAAGCCAACAGGGGAACCTACTCTGTCAATCTTCTTTGCACCACATCTTGTTGCGTCCCTTGCTATGATAAAAGTGCTTCACTCTTTCAGATCTTTTTGTTGACGTACCAATGACTGTAGTAAACCATACACTTTTATCAAATATGGGACTGAATTTATTTTCTTAAATCAGAAATAAGAAGGTTTGTAACAGAGAAGAATTTTAAGCCAGTTTAGAGGGAAAAAACTATTGCTGGAAATTGGTGGGATACAACACACCTGCTTTTTATGCCAGTGCCAAGTGGAAGGTCTGTCCAGGCAATGAAACTCTGGGGTTATAGAGTTTATTTTTATTGGCAACAACTGGTACCTATCGCTCCCAGTAGATAGACATATATTTCATATTCTAAGCTTTGAAGATTCACTCAATTCACACATGTCCAGTGCGACACAGAAAAATACCTGGTTGATGTTGATACATTTAAATGACCCATCATGCTATGGCATGAGAGCAGATGTAAGCATGGCCATAATGAGTTTCGTGACGACAAATTTTCCATAGTAAAAACTTCAGACAATTAGTCCAAGAAAATGAACTTTCAATGTTTAATTGATGTTGTGTGAAGGATCTGTTTTGGGAAGGAGCAAAGCAAAGTCAGTAAGTTAAATTATTTATTTGTGGTTAATAAACTGTAGGAAAAGTAAGTTTCCTTATAGTAACTAAAATGAAAGCTGACAGTGATGGTTCAGTAAAAAGTTCACAGATAAAAACATTTAAATTACATGTATATTGCTTAATGAAAAGAAATGAAAATCACAGCCGGTACTTGTAGTATGTAGTAATATAGGTGGCTAAGAACTTATTTAAAAAAAAAACAACCAGACAACTCATCTAAGGTAAACCTTACCAAACACGTTAGTTATAAGTGTTGTGATGACGTGCATTTATTGCAGTGAATATAAACACATTTTTTTTGTCTAAAGTTGTGTACTTTGAAAAACATGAAATTGCTAAAGAGGTGGTCCCTGTGCTATTGAAAAAAAAATTTTACTACGCTAGGTGCACTTAATATGTCATGAAAATAACATTCCTTGATAACTACATGATATGCAGTGAAAATAACATACGTTGATGAACACATGGCATGCTGTGAAAACAACAGCTTCCTTAAATGAAAATCATGTCAGAATCATCCGTGACTCAGAAAGTGTGACTTTTTTTTATGTCAGAATCTTGCAACATAATAAGTTTTGCACCCTAAATGTGATGTTTTGGTAAAATTGTTTGTGTTTCAAATGTTGCATTCAGCCCATTCCATATATTTCAAGCAAATTAGTATGACATTCTTTTAGTTCTGAAGTATTTTATTTGGCCCCAAAGCCTTCCATGACATCACTCCTGACATGTCACACAACCTTGTGTCACAGGCTCATATGATAGGCTTTAAAGGTAGGGCCTATGTGAGCAAGCCTGATATGGTTTTGTTGTATTATTCACCCAACTTGCTTTCAATGATTCGTAGTAGACCAGGTTGGATTTTAACCCCAACTAACAGCCTTTTAAAAGTGAATTTTTTTAATAACAAAGTCTTTGAAAATAAAGCTTGTTCTTAAAATATGCATCTTTTTAAAGAAGATTTTTGAAATTCAGGAGATAAAAAAATCTAATATAATATCATGAATAATGAAGTATGAAAAAAAAAGAAAAGAAAATTCAGTTAGGCCTATTTATTGCATGATGGCTAACGAAGCATCATTTATTTTCAAGGAGCACATCAGAAATTAGATCCACGTCTCACTTATAGGACTTTCAAGATTCTACTGACAGCGGTGTAATTTCTCTTGTGAAAAAGATATGGCAGCCAAATACAACCGCCTTTCTACAGATGGAGATTGTGAGGATAGAATGACATTTGACTTCTCATCAGCTTTCACATATGCAGACAATGACTTTAAGAGGCAAAAATATGGATCTGCATTTACATATGGAAACAAAGATGACTTGTGTTCATCAAAGAAAGGTAAACCCAATTTTGTGTGCATTTTTCATATTTTTAATAACATGACTTTTGTGAAGGCTGTGGGGTTTTTTTTATCTTAAGTTTTAGATGAGCTGGTTTGTTCATGAAACAAATGAACTGTTTTATTCTAAATTGTTGTTTCTTTTTTACAGTAAGCACCATCTAGGCCTATTCAAGACGTTCTCATTTTGTTTTGAACCATGAAGTAAACTATGTTTTTATAATTGTCATTTAATAAACTATAAATTGCATTAAATTTGTTGTTCCAAGCGTCCTCAATTATTTGTGAACTGTTAGCAACAATTTTTACAATAAATTTTCAAATTAATTAATTTCCTAAGAGTTGAAACTCTTGGATAAAACTTGTTACTTGAAGTTCACAATTGAACACCTTAGGCAACCCAGATAATGATTGCTTTTCACATTGCAGTAATTAAAGGTCCCAATCTTTCCCATAAATTTTGAGAAACATTTTAAAAAATTCTATTACTCCAAAAATGCTAAAGAAAAATTGAAAGGAGTTCAAATTTGATAGTTGTTTCTAATATAACATACTTTTAGTATTGTAAATTCATCTTGATTTTTTATTCACAGAGGTTGAAAAGGCATCATCAGACAGGTTTACCTGGATTCTTGTTTATCTTGGATACATGGTTATATACATGATGACCTTTCCAATCATTATCTGGTTCAGCCTCAAGGTTTGTTTATTGTGAGACAAAAATATTGTTGTATATCTTTTTTTGTGATAACTTGTGCCCTTTTTATGGTGCCTTCGAACATTCATTTCTGCTGCTAGTACTTTTTTTGTGAGAAAATTAAGATTGAATTGAATCGCTTAAGCTGTGTTGAGAAATTTCAATGAGCTCAAGAAAGGTTTTTAGTGTAATAAAACCACAATTTTGCTGTATAATCCCGTCCTCTTCCAAGATAAGACTTGGGCTAATGGTAATAGGGCTGTTCGTTTCAATGGAGCGGGTACATTGTTAACAAAAAAAATGACTTAGACTTTTTCATATTATCTCATTAAGATTACAAATCCAGTTTATCGAATTGGCCTATTTAGCACAACTGTAACTGTTAACTCAGTTATTTTCCCCTCAACTCAGTGAACAGATCTTGAGACAATTGCAATCTAACAGGACTTGTAGAATAAAAAAGATATTAGTAATTCTTGATAAAACTATTGCTCACATTCAATATAGACAATGGTGAATGTTCTCAAAATTGAATGTTGTCTCACCTAATAAACCGGGTTTTGTGTCACATGAGAGATGGGTTATTAGGCAGTTACCTCTGTATTGAAAAAGAAAAGTTATAAATATGGATATAGTTATAAAAAGTAGCTGTCTTATTATTTAAAGAGCTTGTGTCTATTTAGATAAAAAAAGATTATTTTTTTTTTAGTTTCTTCTTAACTGCAAAATGGTACATCAAACAAACTGCATAATTTAATAAAGGGGTAAACATAAAAAAATGATATGATAATAAACTTTGTTCAAGTACTGCAGTTTTGTACTGGTAACTTTTTCTTTTGCCTTTGTCATTTATTTGCCAGGTTTTCCTCTAAGGGGCCCCTTCTTTATTTTTTTAAAACAGACTGTTATTGACATTTTTTTTATGTACCAACAACAATGCAGCACTTAGGCAGGCTAGCCTTGTATCTGGGTTTTGCTCTTCCTCTTTGTCTTATTTACTGTGGCAGTTCTATAGTCATTTCAGTATTACTCTTATCTCTCTTTATCTAGAACTGCAATAGATTTGAACACAGCAGACTAGCCTAAAAAACCAGAAGATGAATAAGGTTGGTGCTTATATCATTAAATCCTGGTGTGAGTGTCGACCCTCCTCTTATCTCTATAGAATGAAATAATCAGTTCAAGCAGAAATAGTTGACAATGGACCTTCTAGTTTTCTCAATGGCTATGTACATCCCTGGTTTGCTGACTGCATCAATTACTTGTAGTCAGGTTGACAAAGGTTGAGTCTAATGAAGACTGTGCTCTCGCCATTTTCCATAAAGTCATTGAACGAAGAAATTGAACTATTCTTTATTAGTTGTATCTTCAAATCAAGTTGTGATTATTTGTACATGTTATTTTTTTTTTACCCAAGTAGGCTACATTTAAAGAATATGCCATTTATCTCATCAGAGAGTGAAGGAAGGGGAAAGAATGGTCGTCTTCCGTCTAGGTCACTTGCGAAAAGCTCAGGGTCCAGGTAAGTTCTGCTCAAACATTAGTTGTTAACAAAATAACAAAATTTTAGGTCTTTTTTTTCTTTCCAGTGACATGACTATTTTACCTGATTACGTTGTCCTGACGTAAGTACAGTGGAACCCATCAATTAAGATCCCCTTGATGAAGACTGCCCCTCTCATGTCACTTTAAATTTAAAGACATCAGCTTATATAAGTACAGTGGAATCCGGATAAAGTCAACACCTCGGGACCGAAAAAAAGTGTTGACTTTAAGCGAGGTTGACTTTATCCAATTTCATGTGGGGAGGGGGGTGCAACATATTACAATGTGTAAGAACTAGATAAATTCAACGACCGCAGCATACTGGTACTCAGAAAAATGATGAAGGCTAGCTTAGCCTAGATGTAGTCACTGGGGTGGAATGCGTAGGTGTGCACATGAACGTTCGCACTGGTTTGGCAAGGCGGGGAGGGGTGGGAGAACCATCAGTGAACTGCACCAATCAGCATCTGTCACTGTCTTCTGTCCAGCCCACAGAAATATCTGTGGTCCAGCCGTACTACCCCCCCCCCTCCCCCCACAAACCAGTTGGCCCAGGCAGGCGAGCGAGCGCTGCACGCTGTGTCTTGAATCATAATTGGAGACAAAGAGCGCCCACCCTACCACCTCCGCTATTTCTCTTTGTTTCTCCCAGGACCCATATGGGGTCTCTCTTTATTTTCCAATTTGACCACGAGGTGTTGACTTTAAGCGAAAATAGGTCAGAGGCTGTTGACTTAATGCGAAATAATGTTACTTAAATAAAGAAGGAAAAAAACGGGACCGTTGCAAAGTGTTGACTTTAACCGAGAGTTGACTTCAAGCGAGTTGACTTCTCGCGGATTCCACTGTATAGAAATTTAACCTCTGAACTAAGACCCTCCTCTTATACGACCTATTTTTAGCAACTTTTTACAAGGTCTTTATTCAGGGCTTCCACTGTATTGAGTAAATTAAAATTGGGAATGGAATAACATATGTTTGCTCATTTTTTTTTCTTTTCAGGTTTGGCTTTGGTGTTTCCCTTTATTGATCGCTATTTTAAGAAAGATGTCAGCCTCAGAGCATTTAGTGTTCCTCCCAAACAGGTAAATTTTAAATTTCTTTTCAGTATATAAAGTCTGGCAAGCAGTACAATTTAGACTTTTTAAAAAATTTTGAAAGAGAAGGAGAAAAATATAATTCTTGTTAAAAAACATTCTTTCAATTCAATTTCCCTATTTTAAACTCATGAGAACCAGTGAAAATACAAGAAGCTTTGTCCTAATGTTTATGTTTTTCCCACAACAGTTTGAAACTAAGAGGGTATTTTTTTGTTCCTGTTGTTCATAAAAACAAAGACCACAAGACCAGGTTGAAATCTATATGATGATGTTACTCAAAACCAACCCAGTTTCAGTTTTCATACTACAAGAAGCTTGGGAATAATATTTGGATTTAAAATGTCGATACCTCTTTTACACACTGTTTCAGCGTTCAACGTTTGTCAGATTTCATTCAAGCCATTAGGCTTCTCATGATATTTTCACATTAATAAAATATGGTAAAACAGCATAGTCTTCTTACGCTGATTGGGCTGAAAAAAGTTTGAAATAGCCCTTTTGAACTGCATAGCCTTTATCTTTCATTTGTTTTGTTGTTTTTTTGTGGAGAAGTTAAAATGAATTATGGGCCTTTGTTTCTTTGGAAGGCTTTTAGATTCTTTTCTTTTAAATACAACCTATACATATAAAATATGAGGCAAAACATTCACGAATTAGTTTAAAACTTTTACTCTTATCACCTTTAAGCATTGTTTTCTTTCTTGTTCAACTTTGAATGACTTTATTTTTATACCCTGCAAATCTGGGCAGGTAATTACAGGTGACAAGGCAATCATAGAGGTTGGTGCGGAGATTTATTTTCAGATAGTTGATGTGGAGAAGTCAGTGACCAATGTTCAGGATCTTGATCGTTCTACCCGTATCCTTGTACAGACAGCCTTGTGCAATCTGCTAGCTCAAATGAATTTAGCAGACATAGAGTCAGAGAGAAGAGCTGTGGCGGATAACATAATGGTAACACTATTTTTGGCTATATTAAGACATAATTTTTCTTTGAGCTCAAAACTAAATTCTGAAGTAAAAAAAGAACTTTAAAAAACAGAAAAACCTCTCAACTTTTTTGTTTGAACACTGTCATTACCAACCAGAGGGATTTTTATCCCATTGGATTGATTTATATGAGGTTATTTAAAAGCGCATCAGACTGCTTATTTTTGACATTAACACAGAGTTCTGGTTAATTCTGCATGCAGACACTATTATTGTCTGGTTTTGTACAAAACCGTAGTATAATTAGTAGCTTTGATGAATTAATGAATAAATAAATAAAAAGTGCTCTTTCACAGCATCGTTTTTTACCTCCTCCTGCCATTATATTTGTTTCTACTAAAAGTAAACTTTCATTACGTAAGGTGTCTTCTAAATGTCCTTTGTTTTTGGTTAAACATCATTGAAATCACCATCAGCCACCTTAAAAATGGTATATGTGATAACCATAAATTAACTATAATAGTCCAGTAGTGTACCCCTTGTACAAGAGTTTATATGGTTCACAGAGTGTTTTAATTGAAATTACAAAGACGGGTATGTTAGTTTTGTTTTTTGTAGCTGTGAAGGTCTTTGTGATTAAATCAAGATGAACTTTTGTATGTTGTCTAACATTGGTTGTGTTTCGATACAATAATAAGGAATTCAGTCTGTTCGTTCAAACTTATTTTTCCTTCTTCGTAAGGATCAATTTTTACTGTTTTTCCTTTTGTTTCTGTTTTAAGTAACACTTTGATTACATATTATGTCTGTTACTGTCATCTTTTAAAGCTTTGTTGCACATCACTAAAATCTCCAACAAATTACCTAAAAAAAGACACATATATCAATCATATATCAAATAAAAATTTGGTTGATGCATGGCTCTTAAAAAACTGTTGGGTCTGCAAGGCATAAATTACCTAAAATGGAGCAGTAATGAAGGATTTAATACAAAAATTGTTTGTAAGATCAAGCAAGTTGAATGAAATTTTAAAAAAAATGGATATCATGCATATTCTATACATGTATCTAAATTTTATAATTTTTAAAGATGTGTTTTGTGTACATGTTTTTTTTTACACCCACCATACAGCGCATATGAATTTTTTGTAATACAACAATATTTTGTACATTTGTCTTGTGGTCATGGTGAATGAGTTGGATGTCTCAATTTTTACTTTCAAAGCTATTGCTGTTTTTAAAAAAATTTTTTTTCTCAGTTTCTTAACCCAATACCCGCGCCAAGCCACTATATTGGCTTTGATTTGAGGAGTTTACCAGTGCGGCAAGCCACTATTTTGGCTTTGAACATTCCGCCCGCGTCCCGCGCCGAGCCAATATATTGGCTTCGGAGTTCGCCTTACTTTTAACTTACATTTCACACTCCCTTGTCATACTGGATAGCTGGGAACAGGGAAATAACCCCTTACAACATCAATCGATAAATAGAGGGAAAATTTTCTCTGATTTGCCGCCTCATAGTGTGATTACAACCGATTCCACTAACCGGAGAGTCCACGAGGGAAAGGGACTGATGTGGTGCAAAGAGGTGTCAAATTTCGCATATCTATATCAATAAAATCCACCCAGAAGATCCTAGACGCTCATACAGGTGGAGGGGGCGTCGACCAGAGGGGGTCTCAACGCCTGGATGTGATCATTTGGACTGTTACGTTTTAGCCACCTGTCATATGTGTAACCAGGTCCAGCCTCCTGTCAATCAGTGTTATAAAAGTGCTCCCCAATTTATCCACAGTGAAATGATAATAACTTTCCCACAGTGCTAGCATGCTTTGAAGAGAAAGAGGACTGGGGCGGTGGGTTGGAGGCATAATGGTCCACTGCACCCGCGGATTAGGGGTTAACATAAGAAATTCACAAAATTATCAAGATTTTTGGGAACAATTTTAACACTTGTGCTGATTTAAAATATAGAGAAAAAAAGAAAAAATAGACCTTTCAATTGCATTTTCTTAAAAATATCCTGGGTGGTTTATGATTTATCCTCCCTGGATATGAGACATTTGGTTGATAAGATTAAACTGAGCTCTCCATGCTACAAATTCAAAATTTGCAGGCTTAAACTGACTGATTTTAAGAAAGGCCTTACAGTGCTACTGTGCCAATATGATGCATCTTTCAAATTCATTTTGAGTTTGTTTGCAGGCCTAAACTGACATTTTAATAAAGGCCTATATCAATATGATGCGTCTATTTTGTGGGTAAATGTAATTAAAAAAGCAAGTTTTGTCCAGTAAATAAAATGTTGAAGACCGCTAAATCACCTTGATACTTAAAGAGTAAATTTCTATTAGAACCTCTCATTACGGTTTGAGCTAGCATTAAGTAATAAATTTTGCTGTCTCTTTTTTTAAACATTTTATGAAGCCTTCAAGTTCAACTTTCTTACCCTTTCCAATTTTTTCATTAAGGAAAAAAGTAATTCCACATGCTCATCATGGGGCGTGCACATTACCAGGGCTGAGCTGTAAGTTTTTTTCCCCTTTTTTTATATCTTGCTTGAGCTGATATTCTTAGAATTGATTAATTTCGAGTTAAGATTAATTTTTACTGGTGTCAAAGTAAGGGTAGCGTGGCAGAGTGTTTATCGTTTTGAACTCGTTATCCGGCAGTAGCAAGTTTGATTCCCGTCCATGCCATTTTGCAATTGCCTTGGGAAAGCAATTTACCCTAACTCTTTCGAGTCCACTCATCTGTAAAATGGGTACACAGCTGCAGGCAAACTTGAATTTGTGATATGCTCCTGCAACACCCTGTATATTGATCAAAAGTGGCCTTCAAGTATCTGCTGATACATAAGTGGCGCTTCTCTGTGGCAACGCTGTTACACTTAGTAACGAAGACAAATTTTCTTAAAGGGATTAATATTGTATAAAAAAGAAGACATGTAGTCTATTTCGTGCAACATAAAATACAGAATTTGATAAAAGTTTAAGAGCTTTTTAAATGCTTTACCTTTCTAATCAAAATGCTCTTTTGCTGTCAAGGATGTTTTTTTTTTAATTATTTTTTCCTGACATTTTAAGTAGGTTTTTTTCATTTTTCATTTTTGTTTCTGAGGAACTTCTGTAGTTTGTATGAGGATATGATACAGGAAAGGAGAGCTTGGCCAGGGATAGGGCTTATCTTACATTTCTTTCAACAGATCTCAGGTCAAAGTGCTCAGCCAACCTTTACCTAAGCAGGCACCCTCAGTTATGATGCCACCTGGTTTGTTTGACACCTTTGGAGATTCTGGCAGCAACAGTGAAAAGTCAAGCTCTAGTCTGGGCTTGCAATCTGTTTTTGCACAATTAGCCTCATCTTTGACAAATCAACAAGGTGAGCGTTAAAGAACCATCTGTGGTCTTAATTTTCCACTAATGTAACTGTTGAAAAATTGAGTGAAGTATCAACAAAATTATATAAAGACAATCTTTGCTAATTGGATAAGAATTGGGAGGTGTGGGAAAGTTCAATAAAACATGTTTTACATTTTAGAATCGGTATTAATGCAATAGTGTCATATTTCATTTCTTAGGGACGATTGGAAGCAATTTTTATAAACATATTCATTTCCGTTTTTATATTAAGTGAAAATTTCAAAGTATAAATTACAGTGGAACTCTTATAGAACTTTTGTGTAAGTACTGTTATAACCTAGTGCCATTAAAACAGAAGACAATAGTGGGGCTAGGGTGTTGGTGTATATGTAATGATCGCCAAGCTTGAGTAAAGCCTAAAATTTTGTGTCTAGTCACTGCCTGTTAAGTTCATAGTTCTGTACACTCAGAGTGTTGTAATAGCAGAAATGAAGGTCACTGATGCCATTATACAAGTAAAAAATTGTTGATTTTTTAAAGAAAAAATTAGGGCATGGGAAAATTTAGTTACACTCGTAGTTGCCATTAAAACCCCAGCCATTATTCAGGACTCTATTGCATTAACATTGAGGTAAAAACTACCAGCTTTAAAATATTTATTTTCTAATTGAATGCCTATCAAAGTTTTATATTTAATGTATTATAATTTGTCCAAACCTAATTTCACTAATAATCATCTTCTATTGCTAGGTGCTGGACAGACGGAGGCCATCACTCAAGCTTTACATGCCATGGTAGCACCACATCTCTCTGGCACTGAGGCTAGTGCTCCCCAAGTCCTGGAAGGCCAAAACGTGACATCTGCATTGTTACAAACTGTTTCAACCCCTGGCAATGCTGCTAGTTCTTTTTCTTCGTCTAATGACAAGGTAGAAATACTTTCTCAATCTGCTAGGCCTGTAAGGCATGCAGCAGAAATGAACCCGGAGCAGATTCTGGCGATGATTCGTAAAGCCCTTTGTGAGGAAGTTGTTGCCAAGGTCCAGGAGACCTTTCAGGTGGAAATAAGTGGGTCTGGAGCAGGGACTTATTTTCTGGATCTTTGCAATGGTCAGTGCAAGTCAGTAATGTTATTGGAATTGTAACTTAACCTTACGGGTTGTAATTCAAAATACTTTTTTATAACAATTGCTAAACACTGCATATCTATGATATCTTTTGTACGCCTCTTTGTAATAAATAAAAATTAATAACTAAACATTTAAAGTCAAATTAATAATTTTTCAGTGGTCCTTTCACTTCTTTCACATGTTGCCCTTTCAATTTGGATCTTGTTGATTCTATTCATGTAAATAAATTGCTGCAGCGCCAATTTATCTCAATGAAAGTGATTAATCAAAGGTGAGTAAAGTAAATTTTTGCAATTTGTAATCCTGGCCTTGTCATTAAGTTTTTTTTTTCTACTGCTGTCTGTTCTAGGTGAAGGCACTATAATTGAAGGGCCCAACCCGAGTGCAGACCCATCAGCAACTTTGCACTTGACTTTTGAAGATTTACAAGCCATGCTGTGTGGTGTACTTAAACCCTACCAGGCATACATGAGTGGTCGACTACGTGTTACAGGGGATACAGCGGCAGCATTGAAGCTAGACCAGCTCGCAAGCAGGATCCAGACTCAATTAGCACTCTCAACTTCTGGCCACAGTTGAACTGACACCAAAAAGAAAAACAATGTATATATTTAATATAACTTTTTTTCAGTCCTAGAATTATTCCGTTAAATGTTATTGAGGTAGTTATATTGTGTTCCAGATATTATGTGAAGAAGTCAACAAGCTGTATCATTTTACGTCTTTCTGATCAAGCTTTGTAAGCATCAAAACAGTATACAAGACTATAAAATTGTTTTGCTAGTATGAGGGAAAAGTTTAGCGTATTAAAAAGAGATTTCACAAAAAAGCATGTTTTTTTATGGTGAGTGATTGTTGCAAGGAATTTGATAGCAAGAAATCAATTTGTTACAAAAAAATTTTTTTTGTCCCTAAACTTTGACATCCTGAGAGGACTGGTTTAACCATAAATTTATTTGATTGTTTTTAACTGCCTTTTTCAATGCTTCGTTCAAAAAATGCAATACTTTTTCAAAGCAGCCATCACAACCCCCCAAATGGACAAATATTTGTCTATCAAATTCAAATAAAGCAAAATACAATTATATTTTGGGATATTATGTTACCTTATTTTATAAATTTCATTTTAAAATTTTAAGATTTCAATTCAATTATAAGTCATTCTGTGATCCTGTGATAATGTAAGCCTTTTAACTGGGAGACGTTGTGTGTAGCCTTAGTCTTTGCATTTTACACAGAATTATCTTTTACAAATCTTCTTCTTTCATTGCTTTAGAAAGTCACTCTGTCGTAAAGTACAAATCATAAGAACTTTTATCTCTTGCAGAAGTCTGTTAATGTAATGGCGTTCTCTCTTCATTTATCACATTGTTTTTCTCTATCTATACATGTTTTTATTCATACTGAAAAAAAAAATTGGCGCTTTCTTTAGCCCCGTGCATATTTTTCAAATGAGCAATTGTATTGTTTTTCAATTGACTTTGGAAGTTGATTTACATTGGTTTTTTAACCCACGTAAAACCGTTTTGTAAACTAGCAATGATCTCCATTTTTTTTATCACAGCGGAAACCTCATAATTGGAATCTCTTGGGAATGAAAAAAACCTTCCAATGAAAGGGATTCAATTTATACTCAAAGAACCATGTTTATTTACCTAGGCACTTCTCAGTTCTACAGCACCTCCCCCCCCCCC
>BMAT01007240.1:162223-174318 GCA_019649035.1 Elysia marginata
TTAATTTATCTTTGCCGCTTATAAATCTTTTAACATCTCAAAAGACTAAGGAGACGGAAGCACCCGTTTGGACAAATCCTCTACTTTGCTTTCTGTATTCCAGAGAAATTCTTATACGAAGCACATTTAGAGCAAGATATGCCGAGGGTCTCTGTTGAGAAAGTCCCCACAAAGGTCTTTGGATCGAGTTGACTGTAATTAGGGTACAGAACCACAATTTTAGCGTTTTAAATCCGCAGTTCGAGTTAAAATACAACTCGTACCTTGAATGAAAGGTTCATAAGTCCAGTCGACTTGGTTGTCAGAAAAAAAAAACGATTACAAAGATTTGAAAATACCGCAAGTTATGAAAAAAAAATTGTGAAAAGCGCATAGTTGGGGCTTTTTCGCGTTTGAAATCTTGTGCGCGCGCAGGGGAGGGGGGGGGGGGGGCAGAAAGGGGGTCATCATTAATGAACCGCTAAAAAGTTGAACTTGCGGCCTTGCCATTCTAATTTCTAGCCTTGCGACTGGTTTGTTCTCTTGCAGTTAACACTGATAACTATTGGGAAGCAATTATGGATGACTTAATAGCCTTGACGAAAGAGATAGTCGCGAGGAACGCGATCCTGCCAACATTATATATCACTAAGCTGTTTGCCAAACCAAACTTGAGGGTAAAGAGTGAGCAAGTGAGAGATTGTTAACGATTGGGGAGATAGGAGAGAGAAAAACTAGAGAATGAAGTTTGAGAAAATGACAGGCACAGACCACAGAGAAGGAATAGAAAGGAAGAGAAAGAGAGAGAGAGAGAGAGAGAAAGAGAGAGAGAGAACAGAGAGAGAGAACAGAGAGACAAAGAGAGCGCGAGAGAGAAGCTATATAAAAATAAAGATCGGATCAATTGGAAAGGGGGGGGGGGGGACGCAGAGAACTATGTACTGAGGCAGTGGAGGTGAATAAATCAAAGCTATAGACCGAGAGAGGAAGAGCACGAAAGAGAATTATTGTCGTAAGCCAAGGGAAGAAGGATTCAGAATTAGAGAAAGAGAGGGAGCGAGGAAAACAGACTGAAAAAGACAGACAGGCATTAGAGACCTTGCGCACTGATGACGATAACGTATGACGTAATAACACCCGTAGGTAGCGTGGGTTTTACAGCAGATGATTAGATGACGGGCCCCGTTAGCCCATCAGCAGTCTTGGATTTCCTCCACTGTGGGCTTAAACCTCCTGAGCGGGCCCGTAGCGCATAAAATCTATTACTTAAGACACAACACTTGTATAGGCAGACAGATGGGCTGGTTAAGATCGAGGCTAGGAAATAGATGACTGAGTCGGAGAAGGAGCGAAAACGGGAAACTAGAGATAGAGTGTAGAGAGAAGGCAAGGAAGAGAGAGAGAGAGAGAGAGAGAGAGAGAGAGAGAGAGAGAGCGATTGAAAAAGAAGAGATGGAGGCCAAAGAGATGACGGATTAAAAGATGAGAGAAACGACACTTGAAGGTTAGAGCAAAAGCGAGGAACAGAAAGAGAAACATAAAGAGCGAAACATAGTGAGGTAGAGAGAGACAGAGACAGACAGACAGACAGACAGACAGAGAGATAGAGATCTAAAGAGAAAGAGAGGGGGGGGGGTTGAATTGGAAGGGATAAATATTAACTGTGAAAGATGCAAAATAAGGAAAACTTGATTAACTTGATTTGAAACAGAAAAAGTCATGTAGTTAAACACGGCTAATACATTTACTTTGTTTCACAGCTGCTACTTAAGTAGAAAACTGATAATACAGGAAGTAGAAAAACAATTCAATAAACAACGCTGACTTTTTTCATTGAATCCGACCTGGCATTGTGGGAATGCTGAACTCATTATTAAAACCGATCAACTGAAAGAACTTCAAGATTAATTTCTTTTCACATAATTCAGAAATTATCCCTCTCCTTTGCGAAATGGGCCAAACGTATTACTCATGCAACCTTAAAAGTGTTGAAATTTTCCATCGAGAAAATGATATCTTTCAAAACCGAAATTAAGTTAGTGACAAGGAGGGCTCTTAAAACAGTTTTTTCTGCCCCTGGGGCACAAGGAAGTAGAAAAGTAGAGAAAGAAGACTCAAAATCAAAGGAATCTTAGTTGTAAAGAAAAAAATCGTTCTTTTCAAACAAATGGTGTTGAGTAACAGTTTTTAAACGTTTTGCTTTGGTAGAGTGCAATTTGAAGTATAATTTTGAAAGTACATGAGTTAGTGCGTTTGAGTTGAAATGAGTACGTCTAGTTCTTTTTTTTAAATCCAGGGCTTTAGGCAACTATTTCGTCTTGCTGAAACCGCACAAATTTGTTTACTGCTATATCTTTGATAATGCCAGGACAAAATATGATGAAACATTTGGCTATGTATTATAGTTGTCATAAACTTGATCAAGTACATACGTTATATATTATTTGTGTGTGCGAATGTCTTACAGTCGCTATAATTCGAGTACAGGATATTTTATTTCCAAAATATTTTTTGTAAAGAAAAACCAAAATTGAAATGAGAAAAATAACTTATTAAAGCGAAGGAATTCACGCTGTGGCTCTTACAAAATTGAATAAATCTACCCACGCGAGTGTGAGCATAACGACACAACACTTATTTTGTGAATTGAAGTATTTAATCTTTTCAAGAGTGCTTACTAAATGAGTTCATATTCAGCACCAATTTTATAATGAAATTTTAAAAATATAAACATTAAATGGATCTTTTTTTGCTTTGATTTTTAAAATATTCTATGCCATTAACACATGACATTCCCTTTTTCCATATCCATTTATTTCAGTTTTCATGATGACTTTTTCAAGGTACGAACACACCAAACACAGATTTTTTTTCTTCAAAATATGTACAGGTTGAATTTAAAAAAGTATATTTCACAATTAGTGACTAAAATTGTTCCAAACTTATATGAGCAAATGGTTAATAAAAAATCGATCGAGAATTAGTGTGCAAATTAATATCCATTATATAAATTAAATGTGTTTGCACGTTTAACTTCAAGACACGCCACACCCATCCAAATGACTTTTGTACCTCCTCCTTCAAGACAACAGACATGCTATCTTTCTCAGAGAATTGCCCATTACACTTACTCTATGACCCTTTGTGACAGACTGATATCTCTAAGTAAATAAGAATATGGCAATATGTTGTTTTAAATAAAATCGCATAATTTTCAAAATGAATATACATGTATAAGGCATTTTGACATGATATCCCTGTCATCTACCATACGCTGGCACACTAAGAAGTGATAACTAATCGATTTCAACTTGTCTGTTTTGCGCTGTTTTCTCTTAATTAGATATGCCAGCTTTTGAAAGGTGTTGATTTTTATCTCTCTTTAAAAAAAATCTTATAGCAACTTTTTGATACACTCTTAAACATATTTGTGGTGTGTTATCGAAACGGCAGATAACTACATCCGGGCGAACTAGAATCAGGGTAGGCAAGTTAAGACTATAATAATAATAATAATAACAATAATAATAATAATAATGATAATAATAATAATAATAATAATAATAATAATAATAATAATAATAATAACAATAATAGTAATAACAATAATAATTACAACAACAATAATGATAATAAATAATAACATAATAGCAAATATAATAACAAATTAGTAACAATACAAATAATAGATGTCTGTCCTGCGCATATATTCATAGAATAATATAATGCTCTATGGGTTTCAAAAGTAGTCTCAAAAAGCACTAATAACTGTACAGTGACAAAAAGGTGGTTAGCCAATGTAAAAAAGTGTAAAAAGGTATATACAAAGTTATGACATTTTTACGTAAACATTAAAAGCTATAACTTTTTTAGCTATACAGCAAGTCAAAGAAACACAAAATAGTCTATTTGACATATGGTTTAAAATACATATGATTAAAAATGGATACACACAGGAACTAAAAACTGCATTGATAAAAACTAATGAAGTAAACTGTTACTTACGGTTTAGTTCATTAAACAAAAGCCATAACTTAACAAACAATTATTACATTGCTATATCACGTGTGCTTTCAAAAACAAATGGTGCTTTAGTTTTTTCGTAAAACTCTTTAACTTTTTAATGTGAAGAATCTCTTTTGAAAGAAAATTCCATGTACGAGGGGCATAGATCTGAAAGGCTCTGTCAACTATAAAAAAAATAAAGATTCATGCGAGGTACGTCTAAGATCAATTTTCTTTTTGGTTAATACAGTTTCAATAATTCTTTTAAATATTGCGGTGTGATACCGTGAATAACGTTACACGTGAAGCAGAGAACCCAACTTTTGTAGTCTGTGCGCTCTATACCGTACTACGATAACTGCATTGCTGTGATCTAACCAACAGCGGTATCTTATGAGCAAGATACAATGAGATTCAGTTTGATTCACCTTAAAATATTGAAGAAAACTTGATAAGCAGGACTAAGCCCAAAGGCTAAAACGGAAAAAAATGGCACGCAGAGCCTAAAACGGAAGATAACAATCATGATGTCCAAAACCTAGTCTAGATTTAGGCCCAATCTAGTCTCTAGATCAGAATCTAAATCTTGATAACTTACATTAATGTCTAAATTAAAGTCATATTTTTTACATTTAATCTAGAATATCTAACCTAGATTGCACTTTTGAATATATAATTGAACAAACGAAATCGGGAAAGGGGCTGAACTACAATATGTGTTGGCATAATGGTTTGTTTGTGCTTGTTCTCCCGCCAACCTTTTTTTTTAATCCGAAATGTTTGAAATTCTTCCGAAATAATAGCGCCCATACATGGAGAGGAACAAAACTTATATATTGAACCGATCCCTAATTTATTTAAAAATGACATAGTTGTTAAAAAAGATAAGGAGTAGGGCAAGGCGAAGATTACCGAACTAATTTTTGGCTTTATTGAGAAAACCGGATTCTGTGTTTGTGTTGGATAACAAAATTTTAGTTAGAAATAATTACTGATTTAAAAGATTGCCCCTACACTTTCATAAAAAAGTTTGGATCAGATGATGCATCAAAGGATGATGTGTCTAAAATGTGCTTATTCAATTTTTGCCTGAGCTGGACTTCGGCATTATTACCATCGATGACAGACTCAAAATATCCCGACCCTTTCTGAAAATGAACTGTTAAAACTCTGACATTGTTTCGAAATCATGTCGCATAATGCTTGCATAAACTCCACATCAAACAGATGAAACTCAAACATCATGCTGTTACACTGATGTGTCGACGTGTTTTCAATATAGACAAGTAGAAGAGTAGGCCTAAAAAATCTATCAAATCAAGGCCTGGCTAAAAATTGCCAGATGTTATTCCATACTTGGTTACTTGAGATTGGTTATAGCATGGGACACAGATGAACGAGTTAATTCAAATTCCTGGGCACTATTCTGTCCAGCGCATTACGCTGGGAATTCAATAGCAACAGTATACGAAGAAAGTCCAGACAGCGTATGTACTTTTAAAGAAAACTTAGTACTTATAAGGTCAATAAGATGGCAATCATTAATTTTTACACAACTATTGTGAAGAGCATCTTAACTCTAACGATTATTGTTTGGTTTGATAGAACAGCAAAAAAGGACATTGAAAGACTAAGCTCAATTGTAAAGGACGCAAAAGAGTTAATTGGTGTAAATCAGCCATGCCTTCAAAGCTTACTTAAATAAAGATTGTCAACAGGAGCAAAAAAGGTCTTGAAAGATGACACGCACTCTTGGGCGTCGACACCCACCCAAGGGCGTTGAAACGAAATAAACGATTGACATGTATCTTCTTTTCTCAAACCGTTAAACATTTTAATGGAACTAAAATGAAGACATTATTCTTATTGACCCTGATTATAAAGGGCACATAAGGAAGGGGTGTTTCGTGTAGCGGGATGGGTTAAAAGGAGTTCATGTAATTGTTGTTTATTAGGACAGAAGATATAAGAAAATGCTACACAGTTAGAAAGAAAGAGAGAGAGAGAGAGAGAGAGAGAGAGAGAGAGAGAGGGAGAGAGAGAGAGAAAGAGGTAGACAGGGGGTAGCGAGAGCGAGCGAGGGAGAGTGTGCGGAGTGCGTGTGTAAGTGTCTGCGAGAAAGGTAACTTTCGTGTTTGGATAAACCTTCTTGAGGTTATCCCGGCCAAACCCGGCCTGGCCTAAAATTTACGGGAGGGACTTAGCTTCCCCTCTTGGGCCAATGAGACTTGCCCATTTCGATTGTGATCTTGACAGAAAGTTGAAAATTGTGTTTGATTTTCAGAAAAAAAAAGTTACACTTCAAAGGAAAAATAAGGTCTCTGATTATAACAGAAATATAACACATAGTTAGATCTTTCTGTGACTTGCAAATTGATTTTTGTTTCAAGTAAAAATATTGGGAGTTTAGGTTTCTACTCTCAAAAATGACTTTGAAAAATATTTTGTAAATGTTTTGTCTAATTTAGTGGTTTCATTGTTTTATATCCAATTTTTTTTAGTTTTTGGTATCAATGTGATCAGAACGAATAGCAAAAACTGACAAAAATATTTTTATAGCGAAAAAAATATAAATTACAGTTTGATGATATCACACCTGAAAATCTTTGTAAAACAATTGTATAGTATTACGTCTCAGCGCCGCTACTTCAAAGATTCACAGGTCAGTGTTACCTGCTACTGATCGTATGTAACCGACCTACCCAAACGTCAGTCCAGAACCAATCAGAGCCCCAGCTGACCCGGTGCCTGACTGCCTGAGATCAGCCAGGCCTATGAGAAGTCAGCTACAGGGGAACGTTCTGATCGCTAGCCTCAGTGAATTTCACACCTTTTACACACTATGTGGCAGGATTACAAAAAAGTAGAAAAACACCAGCGTTTTATTTCTAATGAACATATTAAATGGAATTCTCGTGTCAAAACAAAATGTTTAGTCTTTGTTTTGCAAAAATCGGACCACAAATAACAATTTTACATAAAATAATGACTTTGGAAACATATTTTTCGAAATATGTATAAATGCAATAAAATCCGTAAATTTTCATTGATTATGTAGTTTTTGGTATCATTTTTCATGTCTCGATGAGGCGCTATTGAAAAATTTACTTTGGACTTTGAAATCATTGTGCCCTACAATTTCCGTTTTTTCGCTGACGTCACGCACTACTGTACTAGTACAGCAGGGCCCTTACTCATGACGCAACTGTTACCTTGCGTCTGGGCATCTGGCTCGGTCAGTCTTACAACCACTAGGCTCTGATTGGATTTCAGTTTGACTCTTGACAGGTCTTAGCCGGTCGTGGCCAATGAGAGATAAGATTGAGACATACTGGAACCTGGGCAAATGACTTACAGTAAGATCTAACCACCTGTTTTAATTCTCCTATAATTGGAGCACTTAAGTTTATTCTTTGAAATATCACATTTTTTTCTGATAATCAAACACAATTTTCAACTGTCTGTCAAGATATAAATCGAAATGGGCAAGTCTTATTGGCCCCAGAGAAGAATCTAAGTCCCTCCCGTGAATTTTAGGCCGCGGCCGGGTTTGGCCGGGATAAATTATGCGAGAGGGTTACATGTACTGATATTCTATAATAGTAGGCCTAATAGTTCTTATTTTATAACAATTTTTTACCTTTTAAGTATCACCTGCACTCTAAATTTTCTTGTGTTGAAAACCAACTGTCTCGCGTTTTGAGTCACTATTTTCTCCAAAAGGCTGTGCTGTTTTAAAAATACATTTTCTAAGCTTTCATAAGTAAAAACAAATAATCAAAACTTTGTGGAAAGATATTAAAGCTTTTGTTGATTTAAAATATATAGAAAAAGAAGAAGAAATAATTGACCATTGTATGGACTTTGACCTAAAAAAGTTCCGCTTTTCGACTCTTTCACCCTGGGTGCGATACAATTGTATTAGAAGAATAAGGCACAAGTAAAAACAAGATAGGACAGAATTTAAAAAGTTCATTGAATTTATGAAAACTTTTATTATATAGGGGAAGCAAAATGAAAAGCTTGCATGGGGTGTAGAGAATTTTCCAACATTCAGACACAATGTTCTTAAAATCGGATATAAGTAGCCTCCGCCCTTCCCCCCCCCCAAAAAAAAAAAAAAAAATTAAAAAAAATTTAAAAAAATGTATTTTTTTTCCTGAAAGGTGAATTTGACACGTTGTCAGCAAATAGAAGGCCTTTCATTTGTCCAACGAATCGCTTTGCAAAATATACACTCAATGTTAAAAGAAAGTGAATAGGTGGACCCCGGACCAATGAAAAGCTAGATCTAAGTTCTAACAATAGTTGTCATGTGGGCTTGGCGAAGAGAAAGTCACAACCTTTGTAGTTACACTTTAGCCATAGATCTTTCTTTGTTAGTCTGTGCAGTGTGCACATGTTCTGTTGTTGTAAGATCCTGATAATCGTTGATCCGTGATTTAAATTTTAGGCGTGCTTAGGCCCTAATTTATTTTCAAATTTAGATTTCTCTTCTGATTTATTGTAGACTAATTCTAAATTTTGCTAAATTCAAGTTCTACTTGAAATCTGATCTTCGTTATGTTAGAGATCTAGATTTAGATACCGGTATCTAAACTTTCGTGGTAACATGCCTATTCTCCTTTGAGAAGCATAGCTTCCCAAGACTGACAAGGAGACATTGTCACGGGCTTTAAAAAACAAAAACAAAACAAAAAAACATGCAATAAAAAACGCACGGCACAATATGATAACAGCTATCGTTATCCAGATAATATTTGCCTGTTTTCTATAGCATCAAGAAGAAAACCAACTTCTGGACCTTATGTTTACATTGCCAAAAACGGAACTTGGCAATCTTCCCCGACTAGAATTTGTATAATTTTAAAAAACCGTATCAATCTACTGCTAAAATGCCATTCGTATTTCATTTTTGTCATGAAGCACGTTTAAAAACGACTTATCTTACTATCACATTATGTTATGCAATCAATTGCAATGCGGGTTCCAGCATTTGTTTCACTTTGTTGCGTCAATAAAAAGCAGCTTTTTCTTTTCATCCTCTTAAAAAATGATGTGCCCTATTAGATATATGTAAAATAGTGTGTGAAAGAGCATTGAATGCCTTGAGGCTATTACTTTAGATGAAAATAGTCAAATGGGTGTTTCACAACTACACAGATTTATAAAACTGATCTGTAACAAAGGACATAACGGGATGAGGTTAACCGTTTTGCATCAAATTTCTTAGAATGCAATGTTCAGTTCAAAACAGTAGAAAAAAGCTAGAACAAATGAAACCAATTGTAAAATTTAATACCGGTACGCTTAAGTTTGGTAAAGATCTACAAACTACATCTAAATACACATAATGAACGTAACACGATTTTTTCACCTTAAAAAACCCACTAATTTTGTGCATAGAAACAAGGGTTTTTGATTCTTGTGCAAAAGAATTCACTTTTATTAAACTCTCAAAACCAACCAGGCTTATGAATTTAACTCAGGGTCTACAAAACCAGTACATATGTATGTAGTTGGATCCGGGGTCCAGCTATCCTAAGAGCTTGATTTTTGTTAAGTGGACCCCGGGGTACACCTATCATAAAAGCTTGATTTTGGTTAAGTGGACCCCGGGGTACACCTATCCTGTACCATGTTAAAATCTTCACATGAATGAGGCTGGAGTAGTGGGTGAAAGTAATTTTCTGAAAATAATATTATTCTGGCTGCATTGAGTGTAGGGCCAATGACTCTTTGATTAGTGCTTAGAGGTTCTTCCTATTGTTATTGTTGATAGTTTTCGTTGTTCCATTGACGCTTCTCTCTTGCAGCCTGCCTCGCTTTGCGTGTCTTTGTTAGAGTGCAGATCTAGATAGATCTACTTGGGAATAGGAAAAACACTAAAAAAGGAACATTGCAGATTTCTAGCCTAGATTCTAGATCCAGGTTAGATCTACATAATTATATTGCTGAAATGATTTTCAAGCACAAATGATCTTACTAATGTAACTAATCCTAGACCTAGATCATTTGGTATAAGAGCTAAAACAACAGTGGTGGAACAAACGAAAAAACGCCGATTTCTCTAAGGGCCTTACGATGTGATGTGGTCAACACTGTAGAAAAAAGGCGAAGCTTCATGTGGTCGGAATAAAAATTGTGAGTTTGAAAAGGACCTAAATCTATTTTCGTTTAAAAGAGTAATCTGTCTTTTTTTAACTTTTTAAGAGCACTGGGCCCTGGTACTCGTTTTGTAAACCATTTCAGTCAAATTAAATCATGACTTCATGATGCTTTACCTAAAAATTCTAGAGCGCCAAATATTGCGGTCTTACTTTTTATGTAGGCCAGTATTGGCATATGGTAAAAATAGATTAGCTAAGATAGATTTAAAATGGAAGAAAAAAAAACTTTGATAGGCACCGCAATTTTCACAGAAGCTAAAAAAGCATAACTATTTGCAGAGACCATACACCATTCTAAAAGCCTTCTTACATAAATTTTAGTGTGATTTGAAATCGATAGACTATAATTTCCAATTTTTAAGCCCCTCCCCCCAAAAAAAAAAAATGAAAAAAAGACTTCTCTGGTTGAAAGTACACCTCTCCTTCCATTATAATATGATGATGCGGAGCAATATTAATTGTTGTGTAAATCACAAAATGAATCGGTTTTGAACTTCGGTCAAATTTCCATTCCAATACATTTTGAGCATTTTTGTGGTTTGACTGCTGTTTTTGTTCCGTCGTTCTATTGAAACTATAGATGTTGGTAGGCCTACTCAACATTGATTAGAGTGACTAAACTTGCGACACTTTTTTCTTTCCTAACCTGTAAACTAAATGCGGAATGATCATCCAAGCTCACACCTAGGCATACATTAGGAAATAACCCAAATACAGAAGAACCTAGCCTAGCCGACTAGGAATGACACGGCTCAGTAAGCTGTTTTTAAACTGAACTGGGACGCCTCCATTCAGTCTTGTCTGCGTAATATAAAAAACTAGGGGTCTTGAGAAATTAAAAAGCCTAAACCACCGAAGAAGTGATTACATCCCAATGTTTGATGCCAATTTAAAAAATACCTTAAGAACCCAAGCCAACTTAGTACAGATGTTTTACTCTTACGATAGGTTTACATAATGCAATACACTATACATCGGCACTCAATCAAGCCTTTGACTTATTAAAAATCCCTGTCAGCATCACCATCTAGATCAGCATCTGGGTGTAGATAGATGACAAAATTATGGGTCTTCTAAAGCTGGTTTAAATCTCATTTACAAGTTTCTGAAGTCGAAGTTAAATCCAAGTTAGGTAATTAATTCTCAATGTATTCTTGTCAAAGGCGATGTTTAAACCCTAAATGACAGTTTTATCCTCGTTTAAATTTCGAACTATATTTTGTGAACAAATTACGTCTGTCAAGATTTGGAGCGAGATCTTGATCTAAGTTGGCTAGGCTATAATGTCTAAGTCTAGTTCAAATGTCGTTTAAAAATAAACACTGCTTGATCCGAATTTCAAACTATGCATTACAATACGCATTAAAAAGACCTGTTTTTTTTCAAACTTTGAACAGATGTTTAAATCTCGTTTAGAGTCACAATTTAATGACATATGTTTTAAAGAACAAAAGCTGGTAAGATCTGGAGTTTTCTGTGATGAGTACACATCATGTGAAACCCGATTAGGGTGTTTTCTTTACGTTTAGAAATAAGTTATTGGTAAAAACAAAGACAAAACAGCGATACGCCTTTATATCAAGATCTTGGGCTCATAATAATAATGATAATGAAGTTATTTTCTAGCGCCTCTGCCTACATGTAGGCTCGAAGCTCTTTACAACAGTATATCTACCCAAACAAACAATGCTGGCGTAATGACAATTTTTTACAAAACATTATCCATTTACAATTCAAAACAAACAGAAGAAAAAGAAAAGGTGCATGTACAAAATTAAAGAAAAAAAAAAAGGATATACCTTGGCCATCGGTAGTCGCATACATTTCTTGAGACAAACTAATTAAGGTCTTCATATAGCGTGAACAAATATGTTTTCAATAGGGTCTTAAACTAATTTACTGACGTAGCCTCCCTGATAGAAAGGGGAAGGGCATTCCAGA
>BMAT01007240.1:175193-190589 GCA_019649035.1 Elysia marginata
TCCTAACACAGATCCTTGGGGAACTCCGTAGTTAAGGGCAAATACAGAGGAAATCTGGTTGTTTATCATAATACACTGAGTACGTCCACTGACATAAGACGAAAACCACTTTAAGACAACCCCTGATAGTCCAAACGTTTTAGACAATCTCTCCAGCAAAATGCTGTGATCAATAGTATCAAATGCTGCGCTTAGGTCTAACAGAGCAAGAATATGTGTATGGCCTTTGTCTGCAGCACATATGAGGTCGTTTTGAACTTTTAGAAGTGCAGTTTCTGTGTTGTGAAATTCTCTATATGCAGACTGAAAATTATCCAAAAGATGGTTTTTTGATAAGTGTTTTTTCAATTGCAAAAGTACCACTTTTTCTAAAATCTTGGAAAGGAATGGGATATTTGACACAGGCCTAAATTCATCATTGAACAGACTACTTCTAAACCTATAAAAATGTTGGAACTCGTTCAAAACTCATGGAATACTCCCAAACACATTAAGGAATGCTATGTAAATTTGAAAAAAACCTGTTATGAAATCCGTTGCGGCACACATAGACAAAGCGCGCGGCAGCGAGGAGTGGTGCCGTACTGCCGTCGCTTTTTTCAGAATCAAAAGTACATTCTTTCCAAGGCTGTTCGCCGCCGATTGCGACCTAATTGAACACGTGTTCGGTTATAGGACGGTACTTCGTTCCAGTTTCTGTTTTGATTTCGCAAGTTCATTGCTTTCGCAACATGAATATTGACGAGCTGATTTTATCTGTTTTCATAACAGCTCCTATTTGGGACAAAACGGGACAAACTTCATGCTAACAGAAATGTAGTATTTGACAGTTTGTAGGATATTGTTACTCATTTTATTCCATGTAAGCTTGTTCCGTTCATTTTATCGTTTCAATTCACATGCTTCATAGTGGTGGGTCTAATAACATCTTCTTGACGTTTTAATACACCTTTTATAATGATGATAATTATGAAGATAATGATGATGCTGATGGCGATGATGGTGATGTTGATGATGATGATGATGATGGTGATGATGATAATGATGATTATGATGATGATGATGACGATGATGATGATGATGATGATGATGACGACGACGACGACGATGATGGTGATAATTAAGATGTTGTTGATGATGATGATTATGAAGGTAATGATGATGATGATGACGATGATTATATTGGTTATTATGACTAGAATGATCGGAGGATGAATGGGATGACGACGGCGATGGTGATTATGATGATGATGATGATGATGGTGATGATGATGATGATGCTGATGATGATGATGAGGATGACGACGACAATGGTGATTATGATGATGATAATGATGATGATGATGATGATGATGATGATGATGATAATGATGTTGATGATGATGATGATGGTGGTGGTGGTGGTTACTATGACTATAATGATCATGACGATGGTGGGGAGGACGGCGACGATGGTGATTATGATGATGATGGTGATGATGATGATGGTGATGATGATGATGGTGATAATAACCCAAATCATCCTCATGTTGGCATAAAAATGCCCGCGCTTTGTTGGTATCGTGAACTTCAAACTTATGTTTTGGCCTTATTAATTTAGTGAATAGACTGTCCTTTAGAAAAAAAACTCTTCATCGGACGACGAATCCATTGTGCAGACTGTCTTCAATAGGCCTGACTGTAAAAATAACACTGCCACCTACATGGACGAAGCTCGGCCTACTTAAAAACCGCCGGGTATAATAGCGCTCTCTATGTGGGGTCGAGCCGATACTTTCCGAAGCTCAAGCGGCTAAAAGCGAGTTCGTAAAAGTACAGCCTCAGAAAGTATTCTTTCTTTGGTCGTCTTAAGGCTGTAGAAGGTGGATAGGATGCTTTGAAAGTTTTTGGTCCAGAAACGGTCTGGAGTTTTCTGTGCTGACTGAGTACATGTCATGTGAAACCAGATTATGGTGTTTTCTTAACGTGTAGAAATAAGTTATTTGAAAATAAGAACAAAGAAAAAAATAATTCTCTGCATGAATCTTTGGGTTTGTGCTCTTGGTGCTTTAATAGGCTCTAAGGCAGAAATAGTAAATCAGTCATTACCATAATTTATAGTTTCTGCAATTACAGTTTCCTTTATGCATCTCGTTTGATCCAATATGAGCCTAAACAATTAATGGACTAAGAAGTGTCAGTAATAAACTATGTACCTAGATCTAAAAAAGGGACTAGAGCTAAATTTAAACAACTAACTTGACAAGAAAAGTGTGATTACATCGATATGGTTCTCGTCCGTCATTAGGCCTACATTAAAAATGCAAAATGAATTTAAAGTTTAAATCCTCTTATTCCCAGCTGGCACACTCTGCGCACAACTAGTTTGAGATTTACCTTTAAATATGATGACCGTCTACAAGGCTGTGCAAACCTTTTTATCTTTGATAACATCAAAAACAGAGGGAAGTACCTAAGTAAGCAGTTGGTACAAGAACTTTTAAACGTTGCGACGAGTATTATGCCTTTGACCTAGAACTACAGTTGATTTTTACGCTAAACTCACCTAGAAAATAAACTTGTTTTTACTAAATATCGTAATTTGAAGTTAAACAAGTTTATAACTATCATTTAGATAGTTTTAAGAATTTCTAGAGTCGTAATTTTTAAACTTTCTAAAGATGTTAAGTTGAAAAAAGGAAAAGCAAAATAATAACGTTTATTTATTAAAAGAATTGCAACCAGCAAAAGTGTCTTTCAGTATACGCCTAGTTCAACAAACAGTTTTGTGGTAAGGATTTTGTTTTCATTTTATGTTGTTATTTCCCGTTGATGATTCACTTCTAGCGACCTCAGTTAACAGTCTGTGGCCTCTTGAGCGACGGAAGTCTTGTGAAACATTAATGTAAAATTTATAGCTTCTGTCTAAGGTTTGCAAAGATTAGTGATCATCAGATCAAAGACACAGACCCACACCTACATACACACACACAAACAAACCGATATTACCCGTTCGTAAGCGTACTATCATGCGAAACCGCGACTATCAAGCTTAACTTTTGCTATTCATACCAGATTTACTTGAACAAACATTTATTTTTTTGCTGGAATTGGTGTTGTTCTTTTTGTCTTTTTTGTTTATGTAATTGACAATTTGTTCTCATGAAATTCTTCAAAGTACAATGTTTTCGTGAATTTATACTAGTGAGTTCTATAAGTTTCACAAAAGCATTGGTCACATCGTTAATTTGCTATATTTTCCGATGTCTTTTCACAGCTCTCTCGGCACACTTCACACAACTCTGTTCCATATTATGTACGTAATACTAAGATTGTTTTGAATAGTAACGTCGAGTCCTGCTTTTTCAGCTTGAAAATATTTCAAACGGTCTTGAAAGCACGAGCAAAGTTTTTGGCCTTCATACCACCCTGATGATCAGGATGAGTGACATGGGAGTTTCTGCTCTGTTTATTTATCCACTGCTAATATTATCGGTGACTGGGACTAATTCAGGTAAAATAATAGTTCTTGGTGAGTTATAATTACAAGGTTGATAAAAGATCGGTAATAGATTTGTGTCAGTATGAAATGTAAGTGTACTAAAAAAACCCTACGATTTTTTCAAGACTAGCCATTTACAAAACATATTAAAAATCGATCACATCTTAGGAAAGACTGTAAAGTATGAACCGTCTCATAATAACTTTAAAAATTACTTTTTCAACTGCAGGCCAACTCAAAAGATAGCTGAGTAGCAGACGCATCAACACTACTCAAAAGATAGTTTAGAATATTAACTTCTTTTCTAATGCCTTGCGGTCTACGTAGACATACATATGGCCTACGCAGAGATGATATTGTTGAAACAGTTAGTGCAGCATCGGTGAGAGACTCCATACTAAGAGAGTTTTTTTATATAGCACTACTAAAATGTTCTAGGTTTCCCATCAGGCCATTGCCAACCAAAATTTTCTTCTGAACTACAGTTAAAGACCATCGCTCTAACATACTGACAAGATCTTACTTTGCTCATAATACGTATAGCAGGGTCACTCTGACAAATTCCGTTATATTTTACCGACAGCAGAAGCGCATACAACTGTTGAGGCAATCAGGGTTAATTATTACTATTCTCTAAAACTTATTTCATGCCCTTAAAGACTTAAAAATTATAACTCTAGCTTATTTGTATCTAAGTTATTTGATTTTGAAGAGCATAAAACCTGTTGAATACATAGAAAATTATTGTAACTATAGGGTTCTAACTCAAAATTAGTCTGAACAACTTGTGACTGAGTCTCCGTGGTTGCCTCACGATTCCATCAGAACTTCTGCATCAATAGACCTGTCTTAAAGCTTTCGTTTGAGATCCCAACTAAACTAAAAAAAGACTAAACAAAAAATAACAATAACGAACCAGATCCAGTCAGAAACAGTTGAGACAGAACCCGGGCAGTATATAGGACGATGCAGGTTCTGAAAGGTCCATGGCCTCACTTTATTTTGACTCAGGTGACCAGTGTGTAGGGGTTCATCGCTCTGCCGTCTTGAATCAGGTGAATAATGTGGGGAGGTTCATTGCTCTGCCATCTTGAGTGAAGTGACCAGTGTGGTGAGGTTCATTGCTCTGCCATCATGAGTCACGTGACTGTGATGAGGTTCATTGCTCTGCCATCATGAGTCACGTGACCAGTGTGATGAGGTTCATTGCTCTGCCATCATGAGTCACGTGACCAGTGTGGTGAGGTTCACTGCTCTGCCATCATGAGTTAGGTGACCAGTGTGATGAGGTTGATCGCACTGTCATCATGAGTTAGGTGATCGGTGTGGTGAGGTTCACTGCTCTGCCATCTTGAGTTAGGTGAGTAGGCCACCACATACCTCATCTTATATTATACGCCATGACTTGCGATCATTCCTATATTGCACGGTAACTTATTTGCAACACTAAAAATATTCATAAAAAGTGTCAATCTTTTGGATTAACTACTAGGTAACTTTAACACTACAAACACTACCACTAGCATTCGTAGTCAGAATCAATACTTCCCTACCACTCAAATAAGCACTTTTCAAACAAACGCTCTGTTGAAATTTCTATCAACGAAAATATGATTATGACGTACGAAGCGACTAGGGTCAATAGGGAACAAGTCGGCTTTTTTCAACAGTACGGTGTTTCGCCTTTTTTATAATATACTGCGGCGAAAAGTCTTAACCCAGTGATGCCAACTTCTACAATCAAGCCCCTTTTGAGAGACTTGACAATGTATGTTCGCCATGCTCCGAAAACAGTTTATTTCAATGTCATGAAAATGAATTTTTATAAAACAGTTTTATACGTACTTTCAGGGCTGCAACTCAAACCTAGCGTGAACAAATTGTACAAAAAACTCTTGCCTCGTATATTAGACAATTGAATATAATCATGATGGTGCGGATGAAAAATTTGGTTGACTAGGGCAAACTAGATGAACCAAACACACTTTGCTCAGACCAGTTCTGTGGTACAGCCCTTTTTGATTATAGGAATTGCCTTCAAAATGGAATAACTCAAGATCTGGTTAACCTAAAGCTTCATTTTTTTCAATATCTTCAATTAAGGGCATAGAATACACATTTAATAGTGTAAATATTTCCAAACGTGAAAGTTCCGATATTTTCCTGGTTTTCAGTGGTCGCCTCACCTAGGCAAATCACAAATTAAAGATGGGTATGAGAGGAATGAGCGCATCAAATTTCCCCTAATAAATAAAAGCTTAAGAATGGTCCCCCCCCTCCCCCTAGACACCTTCCTCATACAAGAAACATCAGGGGAGGCCTGAAAACGAAAGAAGCAGAGGAAACCTAAAAACAGCTTCCTCTCAGATTTTCATTCTTGAAGGGCGACTTTTTTTTCTTGTTTGTACCCTTCATTTTTACTTAACGATATCTGGTGTCTTAGAGAGAGAGAGAGAGAGAGAGAGAGAGAGAGAGAGAGAGAGAAGAGAGAGAGAAAGAGAAAGAGCATTTCTTTTACTTATAGTGGTATTCTATAACATTAACAATGTACTTTACTTTAACACTCACTAATATTGGAATTTAAATTATTTTCAATTCATATACTAAAAATAAACTTGAACTGAATTGGGCTGAATTTTGTTTTGAGGCAACAGAAGCAAACAAAAGACACTTTTTGGTCCGAATTTAAATAAAATAGAGCTGCAAATAGTTCTAAAATGTGTGCAATCGATGTGTTACGCTTTTAGTTTTTCAAAGTGCAGGAAAAACCATTTGATTGAAGTGAACTTAAAGTTGTTGAAAATGCAGATTTTACATCGTGAATTACCCATTCTCAACATTGACCAGGTTGATTTGCGTCTGTTTCTATCTGATTGACTCAAACATTATTTGTAAGGCAACCAGGCCAAATCGGGCACAAGGGGACACTAAGACAAATTGAGTCATTTCCGTTTTTTAACTGTATTCTATGCTCTTAAACAGGTTGAAAAAAAACGTCAATTGTAGCTCACCTATGTCTTGATTTATGATACTTTAAACAAAGACAATTCAAATTTATTTAGTCAATACAAGGTTACATTAGAACATGTATTGAAAGTAAGTAATGTTCAGTCAGGCTGGCAGATTCAAACATTATGAATATTATAGTAAAGTACACTATTGTCTTTCTCTCTCTCTCTGTCTCTCTCTATCTCTTTCTCTCTCTCTCTATCTATCTATCAATCTATCTATCTATCTTTCTGTCTGTGTAGCATTCTCTCTCTTTTGTCACAGTGAATGAAAAATGCATGCACTCCTCTCAACACATCCCTCTCAACAAAACACCTTATCCTAATGTGTTCTTCTTTTAATCAAAAGATTCCATTAGAACAATCTCTCAATTCTATTTCCATTAAAATGTTTTACGGCTTGGGGAAAGAAGCCATTTACTAATCGTTTATTTCCTTTGAACGCCCTCAGTCTTCGTCCGTGGGGTAAAAAATTGAAATATTCCCTTGCTGGGTGGGTGCCATCTTTCAAGATCTTTTCTGTTCTGACTGACATCCTTTCTTCATAAAGACTTGCAAGAGATAGCAGATTCAAACCAATTAGCTTTTGTGCGTTCATGACAAATGAGTTCAGTCTTTTGGTGTCCATTTTTGCTGTTCTATCAATCCAAACAATAACCAATTGAGTAAAGATGCTCTCCACAATGGCTCTGTAAAAGTTAATGAGTGTCACTATATTGACCTTAAAAGACCTAAGTCTTTTTAAAAAGTACATAAGCTGTCTGGCCTTTTTTTATATATTGTTGGTATTCAATTCCCAGAATAGTGTGCTAGACAGAATGGAGCCCAGGAATTTGAATGAATAAACTCGTTCAACTGTGTCCCCTGCTATAAACAAAGGGGGTGGTGGCACCTCGCCTCCTCTAAAGTCAATTACTAGTTCTTTAGCTTTTGACACGTTTAGTTTTAAGTTATCTTTTTTACACCATTGAACTTTTTTTCAACCTGTCTTAGAAAATTATTTTTATCGATGTTATCAACCAATCCCGTTACAGTGGTGTCGTCTGCAAATTTAATTAGAACACACCCCGGGAATTCTGTTTTACAGTCATAAGTAAAAATTGAGTATAGCTTGGGAGATAACGGGCAGCCTTGAGGTGTGCCTGTATTAAGAACAATTACAAACGATGAAATGCCAATTCTCACAACTTGCGGGCGGTTAAGTAAAGGGTCGAGTACCCAGTTACAGATGCTGATAGGGAATTGACTAAATCTTGAACTAATTTAGATTATAAGTTTCCAGGAACGATAGTGTTAAAAGCAGAATTTTAATCTATAAACAGAATTCTTGCATATGATTTTGTCATCTCTAAGTGGGTCAGTATTTCGTTAGTGATAATAGCAATAGCATCGTCAATAGACCTATTTATCATGTAAGCAAATTGAAAAACATCGAAGTTTGGTTGTAAAAGGGAGTAAAAAATTGAACAGTATGTATTATATAACAAAATTACCGTATTGAAATGTCTCTGAAAAAAACATGTGCTGAGTGACTAGAGTCTGACCCCCCCCTGGTCGCCTTACACTAATAATATTTTAATTTTAACATTAACAGGTCAAGACGCGGATCCGTCAGATAGAGACTGGGCGAGCAACGTGATCTATCGCTACCGTAACAAACAAGCTTCCAAATTGAGTGACCAGGTAAGGGTAGAACTACGCGGACGTCGGAACCGATGGTCAAACCATGACCGTCGCAAAATGTGGAGGTTTAGGCCTGTACTATGGCGGCCTTGGCCTAACTACGAATGAAGAGATAAGTTGTTGCTGCAGTACAGGTCAAAACCCCTGTACAATATAAAAACACCAATCGGGTCCGGCCTGACCCGCGTGACCGACTCTGGTGTGGTTCTACCGCTATAATGGGTAGAAGAATAGTCTGACCGTCGACTCTAACGCTGGTCTGACCGTCGACCCTGACCCTGGTAAGGTTCGACCATTATAATGAGTAGAAGAACAGTTTGACCGTCGACCCTGACCTTGGTAAGGTTCTATCGCTATAATGGGTAGAAAGAACAGCCTGACCGTCGACCCTGACCCTGGTAAGGTTCGACCATTATAATGGGTAGAAGAACAGTCTGACCGTCGACCCTGACCTTGGTAAGGTTCTACCGCTATAATGGGTAGAAGAACAGTATGACCGTCGACCCTGACCCTGGGAAGGCTCGACCATTATAATGGGTAGGACAGCAGTCTGACCGGCCAACCCGAGATTGGTAAGGTCCTGATGAGAAACTCATTTTAACTAAGTGGATTATGGTCTGTCGTCTGCAAATAGTTTGTTTCATCTATATCACAGAAATGTGAGCGTGGCATGGGCGATGATGTGACAAAGTGGTACCCTCCCTATCTGATTGTTGCCAACAACAGAATCAGTAAACGGCTTCTCTGTGACACGCAAACTGACGGCGGTGGCTGGATTGTTATCCAGGTGCGATAACATTGTTTACACCATAGTTTTGTCTCTTGACTATTACAGATGAGTCCGCATGTCGTAGATTTCACATCAAAACGCGTGGAAATTTTCAACAATATCTTTCCTGAACTTCTGATATCTGAAAAGTGCATGCTATTATCCAAAGTTTGCTAAAATTTAAATTATCTCGCGCTCAAGGTAAATGAGTCAGACAGCGCAAATTTCACTTTCAAAGGCCTTATTGATTTTAAAATGTCACTTTATTGAGCTTCCAAATGTGAAATCTTTAAAATTTTACGAAAAGATATAAAACTTTTGTTCATTTAAAATTTATAGAAATATAAGACCTGCTACTTTAAAGGGCTTTTTTCTGATAAAAAATATCAGACTCTTTTGGGTCGGTCTGAAGACCCTTTTCAATACTTTTTAGCCATTGCGGATTAACATATAAACCCTGTGACTTATTCCGCACCTATTGGAAATGTATCTGTCCTAACTTTATTTTGTTCTGTGAATGTGTATTGATAAGATGTCAATGTCCTTGTTGTCTAATGCGCTTTGAGCTTTTTGTAAAAGCGCTATATAAATGTTCTTCATTATTATTATAATTAGGCCTATTAACTTTTGCGAGTATCTAAGTATCTTTAAAATGACTAACTATGACGGTTGTTTTCTGATTTGTATAAAATACTAATGTAACCATAATTAGAACTAGTTATAGCAGCGCGTGCTTCACATCGGTCATTGATTGTGTACATGTAATAGATACCACCGACTTTATCAAACTTGATACCACCAACTTTATTTCTACCTTCTTTGATCTGTTTCTGCCATCCCTCAAACTCTCTTTCTATCTGTCTTTCTTTCTTACCCCCATGACATTTTTCCTCATTTTAGTGGAATATAGATATTTCTATATGTGGAATCTAGATATTTCAGTGCTCCTCTCAGTGTAATAGGATCTAGAACTTAACGTTAGAATTTAGATCTAGATCTAGAACATTGGTATAAATCTATCTAAACAATCAAAATCTAGAAGCTCAAGATAAAGTAAAATCATAGTGTAATCACAACGTTAAAACTTTCCGTCAGGTTCTACATTTCTAGACTCTGGAATATTGTTTTTAAAATGAAATGAAATTGTTTTTAGTGCTGTGGAATTTAACGCCAAGATTCATCTCTAGAATAAGCCTAGATCTGGCTCTAGATACCTAAATGTGGCCCTATATCTAGATATCTAAATATGGATTCCTTATATTTCAGAGTAATTCCCACTGTAGTAGAATTTACCGTTAGGATTAAGATTGAGATCTAGAATATTGATATAGATCTATCTAAAAAAATCAAGATGCAGAAGCTCCAGATTTCTGGGTATTAATCTTTTAAATTCAACGTTCTGGGCCTAGATCCGGTAAGAGTTCTCTCACCTCTGACCTATGTGCGTTATATCGGATAGATTTTAGTTCGATGTTATTATTAATTAACTTTAAGAATCAATAAATCTACATCTGACACGTTTTTTTTTTATTGTAAACACGGAAATCTGCACAAAAAATTAGAAGGAAATGCTAATTTCCACAAAATTTCGTTGAGTAGTAAAAATTTCTATTCGCAATCATTCTTAAATTCCTTAGCTCCATTATAGAATAATACACGTGTCGCAACAAGTTTAAATTTGATGGCAAAAATATAAAATTAAAGCTTATTTTAAGTTTTCCCCCTTTTTCTGTAATTCAAACAAAAAGTGCTCATACTTTTCCTAAAAATTGTGATGGTTTAATGTAGATTTTTTAAACGTTTGAAAGCTAGATAAATACTTTGTTAGTACCGGTATTAAACTGTTTTTTGTATCTTCCGACTCATTTTAAATGGTTGTAATTTATGTATTTAAAGCGAAAAAAATCACATCTTCCACCTTGTTTTAAAACATTAAAAATGAGGTGTTTTAATTTGAAAAAAAAAACCAACGAATTGGTCAAGTTGATATTCATTGTGTCAGGTCGACTAAATTTCAATGCAATTTCAAAGCTCATTATTCCAAACATATCGGAGCTTTACCATTTTATGAAGGGGAATTGTTGAAAAAAAGCTAATCCAAATGGGCTTGTTCATCTATGATCTATTATCGTCAAATATTGGCTGAATTGTAACCAGTTTTTTTATTCTAAATGTACGACAGAGACGATTCAAGGGAGACACAGATTTCTTTCGAAATTGGACTGAATATCGAGACGGGTTTGGCTGCCTCGACGGTGATTTCTGGTTAGGCAATGAAGCAATCCATAATCTTACTAATGAGGTAAAGTGTGGTATCGTTTCTCTTTATATTTCAATTTTTTCAAAATTTACATTTTTTAGTATGGGGATTATTGTTGAGCTAACAAAGCAAGTTTTTACACAGGAATGAGAAAGTGCAACGTTTATTTTAAAACATTATGAACAGCACAAAAGTGGTTGGAAAAATCGCCTTCTGTAGCTCCACTATAGAATGATCCCCCAGGCTGTGAAAAAGACTTGTATGTAGTAAAAACATAAAGGGACGGAGTAAATTGATCAGGGGAAAAGGACACATTTTTCACAACCCTATGGCGCGCGCTCCCAAGTGCAACTAGTCAGTACGGTACGTATTTGGTGGATACAAAGTAAATACTCCCCTACAGAATCAATGAATATAATAGTAATAAAGCTACAGACTTATAAAAAGCACAAAACCCACAATAAAATGCTTTATGGTACTGAAAAAAAACTACAACTCAACATTCACGCATTTTAAAACAAGCTTAGACTGCCATACAAAAAAAAAATAACATTACAAAATTCATTAGCAAAGCAACTAACATGTGTGACGCATAGCACTCACTTTATTCGGTGTGCCTTTCACTGAAAAAGTAAGACGCAAACAGCTGCTAGTGATGTGCTTCTCTACAAAGAATTGTTTTTTTAGATCTTGTTTAAA
The DNA here is from genome assembly GCA_019649035.1 of Elysia marginata. Lineage (NCBI taxonomy): Eukaryota > Metazoa > Mollusca > Gastropoda > Plakobranchidae > Elysia > Elysia marginata. Next base: position 187,094 of record BMAT01007240.1, read on the forward strand.
ATTAAATTTCATTTCTTGATTAGTACTGTTCCAGAGCTTTGTGGTACTTAAAGAGAATCTACTTTCAGTTAAATATGCAAAAATATTTGAGGAAGCCGCATCAACATACAAAGCAGCACTCAAACAAACTGGACACACGAAAGAACTGTCATTTGTGGGAAACAAAAGCACCGAAAAAATGCCAACGTAGCAAACACCACCTTAAATGAAATCACCGACAAAACAAGCCAGAAAAGACCATCAAAAGGGGCCGGGCACACAAGGAAAAGACGAATCACTTGGTTCAATCCCCCCTTTAACAAATCGGTCGCCACCAACATAGGAAAGAAATTCTTCACCCTCCTCAACGCATGTTTCCCTCATGACCACAAGTTGCACAAAATAATAAACAGAAACACCATAAAGCTAAGTTACAGCTGTATGAATAATGTGAAAAACATCATCACAATCCACAACAAAGCCATACTGAAGGGCAAAGAAAATCAGAATACCACAGAAAAACTATGCAACTGCCAAATAAAAAACGAATGTCCGCTGGAAGGCAAATGTCTACAGAAATGCGTTGTGTATGAGGCAACAATAAAGCAAAAAAAAAAAAAAACCCAGAACAAGTAGACACGTACATAGGAATAACGGAAAACCTTTTTAAGACTAGATGCAATCAGCACAAGTCAAGCTTCAGATTATCACACAGAAAATTCGACACAGCACTTTGCGAAAGAATATGGAACCTAAAGGAAAACAAAAAGGAATTTGCCCTGTCATGGAAAATAATAGAAAAATCTAACGCCTTCCCAACGTCATAAAAAAATGCAATCTCTGTCTACTAGAAAAATGCTACATCATTTCAAAAAAACCAAGCCTAAACAAAAGGAAAGAACTGCTGGGGACATGCATGCATCGTCGCTCCCATTTGCTTGCGCACGCATGTGCACCGCACAGCCAACATAAGCAGACTAACGACCCAGATGAAATAGACTGCCTTGAAAAGTCGTCCTAACGACGAAACAGATCTGTCGGCAAAAATGTAAGCTAGATTCTACATACAAAAATACAAGCTCCATTATTGAAAAAAAATGTTGAGCACCTTCTTCTATTGTACAAAAAACTAGATTCTGATGTAAGTATCTATCTATCTATCTCTCTCCCCAGCATCGATATGAGCTGAGAATTGATGCCCGATGGAAAGGGAGGAAAGAGTTTGCTGGGTATAATAGATTTAAATTGGAGAATGAGGATAACATGTAAGTGTATTAACATTACAATAGTAAAAATGTTTTCCTACTCATTGTTTAAACCCCTGACTGCTTCATATAATTCTCTGTGTGCTAAAAAAAGTTTCAATTGAGGATAAATGAAGAGGGTCTTTGAAGACGACCAGTAGAAAATAGATCTAAACTTTTAGTAAAGTTAATGGGTAGAAACTAGATCTACATAAGACTTTATAAGCCTCCTGCCATGTGTTTTCTTTAATATCCCTGCTATCTATTATGTCTTGGACATATTTGTTCTGTTTCTGATGTCTTTATCACGATCTTGGCTGCGTGGTAACTTACATTTTTTTTGCCTCATAACTACTGAAAATAAGTCGGATGGCACAATTATGGCCGATGTATCTTTTTAATCTCCCAAGCACAAAAAAACATCAAAATATTTTTTGTGAAAAGATGTCACTATGTTTTGGTTTTAAAGTAAGAGAAAAAGAAGAAAATGGACTCCAATTTGATTTACAACATCCGACTCATTTCCCTCTTTCGAAAGAAGTTAAATTGTCGCACGCTCAGGGTAAAAGAGTCGCAAGTCATTATTCATAATTTCATATGCGTTACTGTTTTGGACAAGGTATTTTTCTCAGCTTGCAAATATTAAAAAAAAGAATTTCATAAAAAATACCAATATTTTGAAGAAAATAGTGCAATTTTGATCAAAATACATAGTAAAAGAATGAAAATCCACGTTTAAATTGTGTTTTCTAAAAAAAGACAAAAGAGTTTTCGTGATTGTAAGACTCTTGATTTTGATCAGCGAGTATTCTTTCCCTAAATCTTATTAAAGTTCATTGAAACTCAGAAAATCCTAATTACCTTTTCGTTATTACTTACTCTTGAGGTACCGTCTTCAGTTGGGTTACTACGTAGGAACTCTAGGTGAAGAAGGTCAACATACTGGGCTGTCTTACAGTAGAGGACAGAATTTTTCCACATTCGACCGCGACAACGACAATTCAGAAGACCGGAACTGTGCTGTCTACATGCAAGGCGCCTGGTGGTATAATGCTTGCCATCGCACTAACCTCAATGGACAATGGGGACTTGCAACATTTCGTGGCGTTTCTTGGTCGGGGGTTGGACAGCAATGGTGGCACAACTTTAAATTCCTATATTTTACAGAAATGAAGATAAGGAAAATGCCGTCTCCTCGAAGTGGTTAGAAAACGAGGCGTCACCCGTACGTCATCTGTGAGACTCTCGACCCTGATCAAACTTACCAAAGGCTGAATCTTGCTGATCGGTAGTTTTTGTCGATAGTCATTTTACAGTGTTTTGATGTGCTTGTTGTTTCTTTTTGTTCCCAGGAAAGCGTATTTAGTAAATCATAAGTCGTTAAAGGATAAGTAAATAATCTTATTGTCTTCTTGAACGATCGTTAGCAAAAATTATCTAGCTATAGGATGACTTTGATTTTCCCCCAATGTTTGTGGCCTAGAACAGTTATGAATTTAAAATTAAGAAACGTTTTTAACGATGAACAAGATCTGATTTTTTTTCCAACAAGAGACATTAAATGTTTTGTTTCTGGGCTTTATGAATGGCTCTATTCACAGGAATATTACATTTTTTCTTGGAAATTAAATTAAACAGGTTGCTTCTTCAAATATTACATTTTTTTAAATGAAATTTAACAGGTTGCTTTCAAAGTGTGCAGTTTTGCTTGTTAATAATAATAATAATAATAGTAATAATAATATTTCTAATATTTTTAACATTATTGAATGATAATAATAATAATAACAACAAAAAATGTTAATGATAAAAGCAGTAACAACAAAATTTATAATGATAGTAATAATAATGATGACGGTGATGATGATGATGATGATGATGATGATGATGACAAGGGCGTCGGCTGACCAGTTTGATTGGGGAGGCTGGTCCTTTTAGATATTTCGGTGGTCAAAATAATTACATATTTGTTTTCCATCTTTGACACACAACACAAAGTCTTTGGGCTGGTGTGGACCAAGTCTTTTTATGGCAAGCTTCTCCTCTCTATCTATTGAATTTAATGCTGAGCAGATAGTCTGCATGATTCATGTCCAACAAAAGAATATCAACAGACAATCAATCGCGATAAATTTAAAATAATCTAGATCTAGATCTACACTGGGGTTCCCTACACCATTACTTCAAGTCGCAAAAATAAAAAACCTTTTCCGAAGTACAAACCTGACATATCGCATAGCCTAAAGCCGTTGTTGATTCTAGATAAACTCCCC
>BMAT01007240.1:191617-203148 GCA_019649035.1 Elysia marginata
CTGTAAAATTGCCTGTAGCTCATAATGGGGCTGAACGATTTCAGATAGGTTTTCGGGATTGCAGTCACATTTTTGTAAAAACACATAGTCCTACCTCAAGAAACGCACGGAAAAAATCTAATCTCATTATAAAGGGAGAGGAGGGGGGCTCTTGAACATGGGGGATTTGTCTTCCAATAATTCAACTTTTTTTTAAACACACCTCTAACCTAGCCCTAGCATACCAAAAGGCCTAGTACCTGTGACTGTAAGTAAGTGTGAAGTTTAAGCCCAGCCTAAGTGCAAACCCCATTAAAAAGGGGTTGGATTCTATCTCTTGTCTGTTCTTGTATAACAAGAATTAGTCACATTTTATTATTTTTATTTTTTCTCTTAATAATTATGGAAACTTTCAGCAAGAACACAAGGTTTAAGAGTTATCTTGATTTTTAGACTCTATGGTGACAAAATCTAGATTTTAGATCTAGATCTAGACAGGTCTAAGCATTGATTAGCAGACTGTCCACTAGACCTGGTATTTACAATTGAGTTAGCTTAATCTTAAATTCTAAAGCCGATCCGCTGTTATCCCAAACCAAGCCCGAATCTACGCTAGTTCTGTTTGAGTTTCCTCGTTCACTTTGAAAGGCTAGGCCTACTCTTTGTCTTCACAGCAGTTCCGTTGAGTTGTCTAGACCATAAACAGACTCTTGCCATCTAAAAACGGGTGTCTGCCACCATGCAACGAAAAACGGGGAAATAGTCATGTAATCCCGGTCCTGAACCAACGATTAGAACGCCTAAAAGCAATCTATTGGGGGTAAAATCACTCTTTCGTCAGTCGTTAACACCTGAACAGAATATCGAGGTTTGCTCCAGCTAATCAGACACAGGCTCGGCTGGCTTTCGACTCTTGCTATTGCGGATAACGATTTGCCGTCCTAACGTTTCGTAATCGTATTATGGATGATCAATTCGTTTTGGAAATGATGCAAGGGAATTGGAACTAGCATTCGCGCTCTGTATAAATGGATTTTTATTCCGAAACATTAAGTCACCTGCGTGGCCACGAAGCCTCGAAGAAAGTGAGAGAGAATAATTATGCGCTGCATAGCGGGGTAAAAACACAAGCGTGATCTACGCAACACAACACATACACAGAGATAGAGATAGAGAGAGAGAGAGAGAGAGAGAGAGAGAGAAAGAGAGAGAGAGAAAGAGAGAGAGAGAGAGAGAGAGAGAGAGAGAGAGAATTTGAATTTGAATTTTATTTTATTTTACAACGGTAGCAAATTAGGCAAAGTGCCTTTAACATTTGGCCGTTAAATATGAACCTGATATTATTACATAATGAAATATCTTGAAACAACCAAAGGAACTATATAAATTGAAACATGATGAACATTCATAAAAAGTAACATTACTAATAAACTCATTTAGCGGTGAGAGAGAATGATGATGATGATGATGATGATGATGATGATGATGATGATGATGATGATGATGATGAGAAATAAAGATGATGTTAAAGATGGTGAAAGTGGAAATAAAATAAATTAAAAATAAAATAAAAAAATATTAAAAAGAAATGATGACGACGATGATGATGATGATGGTGATGGTGTTGAGAACAAGAAAGAAAGAAAAAAAAACCATGTAGTAACTGATATAAAAACATCAATAACAATCAACACATAATCTAATAATATCAAACATAGTAAATATTATGATAATAATAAGAAGAACAATTAATTAGGACGAGATGATAATTGAAAATGCTTTTTAAAAAATCACAATAGACACCAATCCCCACAGGCGTAATAGGAGGAAGTATAAACAAATGACATTACGATGTCCAGGGAAATTGAAGTATAGCAACAGATGTAAGATATCGATCTGTTACTTCTAATTGTGACCTTTCACTCCATAATTACTGCTTTTTTTATCATATTCACGCCCATGAGATGTGACTCATTCTAAACTACAATTAGGAATTGATATAATTCAACAAGTGCGACCTTAAATTCGAACGAAATCTTGACAACGATACAGAGTGTTGTCTTATACTAGAAGGTAAAGTGTTCAAAAGAAATAGCACTGAAACAAACGCTCTGACTCTTGAAAATATCAACCCTTGGTAAGGGTAAAATAAACCGTTTCGTGTCATTGGAGCATGGTGAAAATAAGTTATTAATATGATTAGGAACCTTCTTATGAATAGCTTTGCAGATCAACATAGGAAGTTGAAATTTTCTCAAAGACGATAGTCGCAAAATGTTGAGTCTAACAAAGGCATCAAAGGTATGATATGAACAATTTTTGTCAACGAGTCTAACAGCTCTTTTTTGGATAGATTTTAAAATTCCCAATTGATTTTGAGAAGTACCTCCATATAACATTAGTCCATATTCTAATTTGCTATGAATAAAAGCATAATAGAAACTTTTCCTGCAGTCCTCATTAATGAAGTTTTTAATCCTTGCTAACTGATAGGTCGCTTTAGCAATACTGGAGAAAATTGTTTTGATGTGACTGGACCAAGTTAAATCGTTATCCACTTAGAGTCCCAAAAATTTAGTTGTAGAAACTTCTTGTATGGGGAGACCTTTTACATATATAGTTTGGTGAGCAATAGGGAATCGTTGCCGTTTCTGCTTTGTTGTGATAACCATGAATTTGGTTTTTTCCGGATGAATTTCCATAGCATTAGAATCTGCCCATTTTGAAACTATATTGGCAGAAGTCTGCAATTTCAGAAAAACAGACTCGTAATTCGCATCAGATACGCGGACGCATGTATCATCGGCGAACATTTCACATATGGCTCCACCAAAATGAAAAGGGAGATCATTAATATAGATCGAAAATAAAAGTGGTCCTGAAACAGATCTCTGTGGAACCCCACGCTTTATTATACTTAATCCAGAAATTTGTTTATTAAAGGAAACACTTTGCAACCTGTCAGACAAGAAAGAACAAATAAGCTGAAGACATGTAGGATCTAGCCCATAAAATGAAAGTTTTTTGTTAAGTACTCTGTGATCAATCATGTCAAAGGCCCGTTTAAAATCAATGAACAATGAACCGTTAATTACATCAGAATTAACAGAATTCAGCCAAGATTCATTAGTTTTTATAAGAGCAGTCTGACAAGAATTCAAAGAACGAAACCCTGATTGGTTCTCGATCAATAAGTTGTGAATACCGTATTATAGTAAAGTACACTATTATCTCTCTATCTATTTCTCTCTCTCTCTGTCTGTCTCTCTATCTCTCTCTCTTTCTCTCTCTCTATATCTGTGTAGCATTCTCTCTCTTTTTTCACAGCGAACAAGAAATACATGCATTCCGCTTAACACATCCCGCCCAACGAAACACCTCGTCGCCGTCAAATCAAACTGTAGTATGTCAAAATTTCGAAATAATCAAAAAGTAGTATGTTATAGAATGAGGTGCATCGAATGATCTTAGTCTCATTTATGTAAGCACAATAGTAAAGGAGACAGAAGCATTTAAAATATTGTATTAAGTTAACATCCTTAAAAATCGTCATGGATTATTAAAGCATGTCGACTTACTACAAAGTATATATTGTAATTTCCTGTAGTATGACGACATACTACATTCTCACTTGACGGTTTTTAGGCACTTTCCCATGCTTCCAGGAAAGTATTCAACGACATACCACATTTTCTCACAAATCAGACATTTTGACGCATTTGTTTTTCTTGATATGCATACGCTTGAAGCGTCACTACATAATGATAATTAAATTTAGATCTGGTGAGAAAACTCCAGACTAAGCTTGTTGTATCATTGCAAGTTGAGATGTGGTGTAAACGTTTCGGCACGAAGCTTCATCTAGGCCCCAACACTTTGATTTCCCAGCATCTTTTGTTTTCATACGAGAAAATTGTAAAATTGACTCCCAAGACTCATTGAACGAAGAAGAGGTGAGCTCTTTGTATTTATTTAATAAGGTGCTACCATTTGTCAAATTCGATTTATTCATTAACTGAAGTGAATGGAATAATATAACTGAATATTAAATTAAGACCTTTGGTATAACCTCCCATCTGGGTATTTTCTTTTGTCATACCTAATAGAAATGGTTTATGATTACTAATGAAATATTCTTTTAAGTTTTCGGTATTGCAACAAAAATTAAGTATGTTGAAATTTGCTATACTACAGTACATTGTCACGAGATATTAGATCCCCCGGTACCATTCGACGAAAGGTATCACATTAATGCAGGACACTGTTGCAGCACTGTGATTTAATCCATTCTATTGCTTGACGTATTGAAACGAGAGAGAGGGGAGAGAGAGGGAGAGAGAAATTATGATCATCATTATCTTCGTCATGACCATTATCATCATCATCATCAACGACATTGTAATTTTGTGAGTCTGTTTAACTTTAAGTCAATGATAATGTGCTTGGCATTATATAGTACTTATTTGCAGGAAACAAGTCTTTTTAGATACATCATCCTGACTCAGATGAATGCATGCCCCTTGCTGTGCTTCTTCACAAACAGTTCCAATCTAAGATGGGTGAAAAGGCAGTGGATGAAGAGCCATCAACATTAACAAGCAACGAAGCCTACAGTTGCGAAGTGTATATCATACAAGATTTAATTAAAGACATGGTTAATCGTGCTACCAGAATAGTTGATGACAATGAAGCAATGAATGTTGGGAACCCTGAGCTCACTCGAGATGATGAGATCACAACTATAAAGAGTTGGCCACCAAAGTCGGTGAACAAGGCAAAGGAAAGGAAAAAAAATCACTTAACTATGGTGAAGAATACATCACTAATAGAGGGAAGACGGTAGCAGCAAGATCTCTGAGGATTGGCTGCAGCCAGAACACTTGTAAGAGACGATGTAAGGACAATAGTAAAGGAGACAGAAGCATTTAAAATATTGTATTAATTTAACATCCTGGACAAGATGACCCAGGACCAAAGATTGGTGATTCTAAAAGCGTATTGGGGGCTTGGGCAATCAAGGATGCGTTGGGACTATATTGCCAAAACAGTTAAGGTAATTGCCCCTAAGTTCCGGCGAAAAGGCACCTTCAGACAAAAAGAAACACCAACAGTATAAACATTCACCGTCAATGACGAAGAAGTGACAATGTGTAAAAAGTTCTATCCGCACACATCAAGTATTGCTTAGACAGTTGTCACAACCGCGCTGAATATAAAAAATTGAGGGAGGAGTTGTGCAAACAGATAAGAGAGGCTCACATGAAAATCGCCGGCAAGATTTGGGTGACGAGATACGAAATATGGAAACACATTGAACCTTTTCCCGTATTAGATTCACAATCCTGTCGAAAATCAACCTCTCGCCAGTACTTACCTCCAACGTTGAGTATCGAGCAGATGCATCGCCTTTATGTTGAAAGAAACGTAAAAAAGAAGGAGTGTCTAGGACAGCCAAATTGACCAGCTACAAAAATATTTTTTACAATGATTACAACCTGGGATTCTTCCGACCCATGAAAGAAGTATGCACAACCTGATCTGCTTTTGATACAAAAAAAATCAGAGGAGATGAAGTTGAAACAAGTAAACCATAGGAAAGAAACAAATGCCATTCGTAAATACAGAGATGACACAAAAAAGACAATGAGACAGACAAGACAATAGCAGCCACTGCATTTGATTTGGAAAAAGTATTGCCTCTACCGAAAACAAACGAGGAAGACATATGTACTATTCGAGGCAATTGAACAACTACAATTTGTCTGTGTATCGATATCATGACAATACTGGTCACAATTATTTATGGAATGAGACTACAGCAAAACGAGGATCCAATGAAATTGCACCCTGCGTCATAACATACCTTGATAATCTAAACAAAAAAGTGTCATTTAAGACTGTGAGACTCCTATCGGACTCATGTGGGGGCCAAAACAGAAACAGACAATTTATGGCTATGTTGTGGTTGGCCGCTCAACACTTTGACTTTGAAGAGATTTGTCATGGCTTTTTTGTCAGGGGGCACTCGCAAAACGAGAACTATTCCATACACAGCAGAATCGAGGACGCAAGCAAACATATAAATATTAACACGACGTCACAGTGGGCCACAGGTATTGGAAGGACAAAGAAAAAAACCCTATTATAGAATAAAAGAAATGGTGCAGGAAGAGGTTTTAAACTTCAAACGTATGCGTAACCAAATTCCAAACATGAACAAATCGGTACACCGCCAGAAGGTGAAAATCACGGATATTCGCATATATGTGGTGCGCAAAGGAGATCCTCTGGTCACAATTCACTACAATTTAGATCAGCCAGCGGTCCAAATGAATCTTTTTCAAACTGGCAGAAAGACATTGGAAATGTGTGTTCAGAAGAGCCTAGAGCCGGTGTATTCCAGAAAACTGAGAATTGACACAAAAAAGCTCAAAGACCTCGAAAAGTTGTGTAGTGACGGAATCATACCCAGAGCTTATCATACGTTTTACAAGGACCTTGCTTCATGTCACGAAAGCCCCACTGATCTCACATCAGGCTCTGAATTCGAAGATAAAGATTAATGCTGAGGGATCTAGTACTAGTAGACTTTTCCTACATTCGCTTCCCTATTGTCAACAACTATTCCAAACCAACAAATCAAAATAAAGAAATTACCATTTCTCTTTTTCAATATGCCTTTAAATAATAATTTTTACAAAGTTAAGTCCACGCCACATATCTTAGGGATCTATCCAAGTAAATAACAGTTTCATATTTTGCATTATAGACCTACCTTTGTGCAGTGTATTTTTTAAAAGCTTGTTTCTTATGGTAAAGAAGTTGCTTGTTATTTAGAATTTCAATTTTTGGTATTACATGCCATGCAATTTCAATGTTTGCCTGAGTCTGAGAGTGAATCTTGGTGAGAGAAATGGTGATTGTTGTAGAAAAATAATGTTATAGTATTTTTGAATTTTTTCATCAAATTTTCATAATGAATTGTTTCAAAATTCCTTAAAAACGCATCCTAAAAGCTCATGTCGGCTTTTCTTTATTCGACACTCATGGTGGAACTGTACAATATAAACGTAATCCTCAAATTTTTATCTCAAATCTTGAGTCATTTATTTATCTATTATGAAAATTGTCTTAAGTTGTTATTTATAATTGTGTCTTCATCGTTAATTTCATTTCATCGTCAAATGAAACTGTTGCATGTCAACTTACGATATTTTTGCAGGCTCTAATTTTTATATTATGTCGACTTAAGACAGTCTAACGCGCCGAAATTTAAGGAGATTTAGTATTATGTCATATTTTGGTTTGATGCATGGAAATACCAACATTTGGAATGTGTTTTCGAAATTCTCATAAAAAATCATGCCATGTTGCGTTAAAAATATTAACCATTGCCAGAGTGATCAAAATAAATCAGTTTTTTAGCCCTCCTGAAAAACATGCATTTGGACATACTACAGTTTGATTTGACGGCGACGACCTAATCCTAATGTGTCCTTCCTTTAATCAAAAGATTTAATTAGATGAATCTCTTAATTCTAGTTCCATTAAAATGTTTTACGGTTTGGGGAAAGAACTGTTTACTAATCGTTTATTTCCTTTGAACGCTCTTAGTCTTCGTCCGTGGGGTAAAAAATTGAAATATTTCCTGGCTGGGTGGGTGTCATCTTTCAAGATCTTTTCTGTTTTGACTGACATTCTTCCTTTATATAGACTTTCAAGAGATGACAGATCCATACGAATTAATTTTTCTTGCGTTTATGACAATTGAATAAGGTATTTTAATGTCCTTCTTTGCTGTTCTATCAAACCAAACAATAATCAATTTAGTTAAGATGCTCTCCACAATGGCTCTGTAAAAGTTAATGAGCGCCACCAGTTCTTTAGTTTTTGACACGATTAGTTTTTAATTATTGTGAACGGTTGTTTCAATCTTGTCTTAGAAAATTATTTTCATTGATTTTATGAACCAATCCCGTTAGAGTGGTGTCGTCTGCATATTTAATTAGAAGAAACCCCGGGGAATTCTGCTTTACAGTCATAAGTAAAAATTGAGTATAGCTTGGGAGATAACGGACAGCCTTGAGGTGTGTCTGTAACAATTACAGCCGCTAAAATATTGCCAATTCTGACGACTTGGGGGCGGTTAAGTAAAAAGTGGAGTACCCAGTTACAGATGCTTATAGGGAATTCCAAATCTTGAACAAATTCAGGATATAATTTTCCAGGAGCGATAGTTTTAAAAGCAGAACTATAATCCATAAACAGAATTCTGGCATATGATTTTGTCCTCTCAAAGTGGGTCAGTATTTCGTGAGTGTTAATAGACATATATATCCTGTAACTAAGCAAATTGAAGTACATCGAAGTTTGGTTCTCAAAGCATTTCATTATCACTGATGTTAGAGCGACTGGTCTGTAGTCATTCAGTGTATCTGGGGAAGGTTTCTTCGGCACCGGTATGATTGTTGAGTGTTTGAAACACAACGGCATGGCTGATGTAGCGAGAGACCAACTAAAAATAAAGGTGAAGATTGATTGCAGCTGATTGATGCATGTCTTGAGCAGCTGGGGTTTAATGTTATCCGGTCCTGCAGCCTTGTTCATATCCAGTTTTGTCAGAGCACGCCCTGTTTCCTGCTCTCTGACGAGAAAAGGTGGTCTATGTCAGATAGCTTGTTCATTAAGTTGCGTTTGATACATAGCTTTAATAATTGTCAAGATTAGCGAAATAACCCTTTAGCGCACATAACATGATTACTTTCGATTTGAATGATTTCAACAGAAAATAGTGCCATGAAAATTCAACCAATCATAGTTGTAGGTTCGCCGCGCACTACCTCGGGAGGCTGTTCATGAACGCTCGCAAGCGCTCTCGGCGAACGGTAACAAACTGGAGAGCCGTTGCATAGCGCGAGCGCTCGCAAACCGTTTTCCGTTCGCGCTATGCAACGGCAAATTTGCCTTCGTTCGCCGAGAGCGCTCGCGACCGCTCGCGTGCAACCTCCCGAGGTAGTGCGCGGCGAACTAAGCAACGCTGGTTGGCTGAATTTTCATGACGCCACTTCCTTTCGAAATGTCAAGATCGGAAGTAGTCCTGTAGGCTTAAGAGACATTTCGCCGATTTTTAGTATCACTAAATTTATGTATCCAAAGCAGCTTAATGAACCAGTTTTCTAAAATAAGCAGTCTTTTATTGATTGGGCCCAATTATTTGGTTAGGAATGTTACTTGGTCGCCATTTTCAAAAGGTAGTCGCCATTTTAAAAGGGGTGGTCGCCATTTTAAAAAAGATGGCGGCTATCTTTTATTAGGAGGTCGCCATTTTAATAAGCGTTCGCTGAAAAGAGCGTTGCATAGGATGAAGAGCGCTCGCGGTGAACCGTTTGCTTGCTCTTCGCGAGCGATCGCGCTATGCAACGGGCCTTGGCCTTCGCACCGGTCGAACGGAAGACTGTTTGCGAGCGTTTGCGCTATGCAACGGGCTTCAGGTAGATCTAGATTGCTACAAATAGGGCTGTTGTGCGCCTGACCAAAAACGTGCATGCAAGAAAATCGTGTAGCTTGGCAAACGGAGCTGATGAAAGTTCTACTCCTTATGCTGAACTAATTCGCAGCAGAAACTCTACTCTTAAGGGGCACAAGAGAAGGTGAGAAAGGGAAACACTTACGTAGAAACGGACAGAGAGAAAGATAGAGATAGATAGATGTATAGATAGATAAATAGATAGACAGATAGATAAATAGACAAATAAATAAGTAGATAGATGGATAAATAGATAGATAAATAGAGAGAGTGAGAGAGAATTATAGAAGTGCATAAATACAATATATATGTGTACTTAATGGCCTTCAATGTGTGAGGACAAAAGGAAAAAGGAACGGAACTTTTAAATTGATTGTGAATCCGTTCTTACATTTCTAACCGGCGAAATCGCAGAGATGTAACTACAAATAATTAAAATAATGATGATGGTGATACATGTAACAATAATAATAATATTTATGATAATAATGATAATCTATACCAAAAAAATGTAGTGTGTGGGAGACAATTATTTCGATTTAGGACTACATTTTTTACAAAATACTGCAAATCCGGAGAGTGGTTGAAAGGGGGCATTTTATCTTGATAGGTAGCATAATTTTTTATTTCAGGGACATGCACCAAAGTCTGAAAATTGTTTGGGTCATTCATAGAGATATCAATCTTTTGATTTTGTGTCATTTTTACAAAAAAACAATGCGCCTCCTTTGGCAGCACACCGTAGTCGTCTCACTGCCTAGAATCTAGTCAGAACGGTGCGACAGATGATCGCAGAAGAAATTAGGTCAAGATCTAGTTCAAAGTTTGTGGAACGGTTAAAAAATGTGATGGATGAGTCCACTTTATTTTTTAGTAATCTAAATTCAATCTGGGAAAGGCCCTCTACGATATCAAAAATCTGAATACGCTCCAAGCTCTAGATTTGAAGCCCAGATCTAGCCATTTTCAATCTAATCTTCCCTCACAAGCCAGTCATAACTGCCATTATTTCCTTCAGATTGCCTAAATGGTCTGAGCGTCGATGGCGCAATGGTGAGAGCGTATCGCTAAATAATATGAAGGTTGAGGTTTGCGAAGGTCCGAGATACGATCACCAGTCTTATCTATTTTTTTTAAATTCGATAAATTCCCCAAACAAGCGGTAGGCTTGTTTAAAAAAAAATCAAATATACTTAGTTGTACTTAGTTGTATTGTTAAATGTATTTTTTTAAGCTTATCATGTTATCTTCTTTATTTACACGAACAAAATGTGCAGTGTAGGACCTTTTGAGAGGGATCGGTGACTCTCATTATAAGGATCCTTTTTTCCGCAACCAGTTTCAAACAATCGGGTGTCCATTTTCATCTTTACTTAAACCAATTCCATTGTTGTTGCTCAAACTCGCGAAATCTGCAGGTATCTTAATAGTAATAATATTAATACGAAACACCAATGGAACATTTATGCAAAAATGTGCATACAACGAAAAGAATCTAAAAACTGATTACCGTATCCCTATGAAAGATAGTCTGAGCCGTTCAGTCGTGCCGTGCAAAGGTGGTCGCTATCTCTGTCTTTGCAGTAACATTTGTGATGTACACGCTGACTTTGTGCAGAAGTACATCTAATAAACCATAAACCGTTTACCAGTACTTATATTTCAAGCAAAGAGTTTATTTAGAAAGGAATCCAAGTGGAGTTGTACATCTATATTTTTTGTAATGGGAAAATGAACAAAAAAGAATGCTTCTAACGAACATTGAATGGAGGCGTGACAATTCATCTTTTATTATACATTAACATGTAGATCTAACAGCAATACATATTTTTAAAGTCAGGTATGAGAGCAAGGAAAAAAATAACTCACTTTACTATGTACCTTTTTAGTGGTGATCTGATATACTATGAGTAATCGGCTATGTAAGAAATAAATTATGCCATAACATTAATTTGATAGGCAGTTGTTAGTTTGTGTATATCGTTCGTATTGTAGTATTTTGCCCCAGCTGTTGAACCTATCGAGG
>BMAT01007240.1:286580-297630 GCA_019649035.1 Elysia marginata
ACTTCATTTGTCTTCTTCTGATGTATAAGAGTTAAAAAATGCTCCTTTGTATTGTTATCTTTATTGTTAATTATATCAATTGTGAAACAAAACCTTCATGAGCAGAGCCTAAACTGCGCACTAAAACGTAGTAAGGTGTGTGTGAAAAGGTTCAGTATTACTGTAGCCAAGGAACTTTCTTTCGGCGTTAAATTTTTAAATCTCTATCGACGCTATTTCCAGATCTAGATCTTTAATGCTTGACAAAATCCTTTAAACAATAGATGCAGAAAAACTCCTTTTGGACCTTTCAAATCTGAATTGGCGCCAAGCTCAGAGAACCTAGATCTAGCCGTTGTAAAAGTTTGGCGTAAATTTAACAAAAGGTATTTTAACGTGATGTCTCTGGCACGATGGGCTGACATTGTAAAAATATAGATCCAGAGTGACACTCAAACAATGCTTTAAACCTATTAAATATTAAAACAGGGAAATGGCGGACTTCCTACTGGTGAAATAACAAAAATGACGCAAGGGTTAACTTTAAAGCAAATTTATATTCACAAAATGCGGAAGTTTGTTGTATTGATTTTCAATCTTTTTTGTGCAAGCAACTGTTTTTACGCTGTTTTCAAAACATATTGTTTTGTTCCTTTTAAATACAGTCTATTTTGAAATTGTAGCTATGATTTTATGTTCATTTTTTTGTTTTCTAAAAACAATTGCAACCAAAATGGTGACATTGAAAAACTGTTAAAACCAACAGGTAAATTACGAGCTGTTAAAATATAATCTAAAGCCACGACTTTCGTGCTTACTTCATGCGCCATTTCGGTGACGGAAATAAATGCCAATCCTTCTACTTACGCTTCACAAGCCTTTAAAGTCTATAATCACAGTTTTCAAGGCTTTTTTGGGGGGAAAGAGCTTTCAAAGCCACTAGAATACCAGATTATAGAGGCCGTGCACAATTTCTTTCCTCTGATGTAAAACAATAATTATTCGCATCGCACTACGAAAAAGTCTCTCTCTCTCTGTATTTCCCTTTTCTGTTTCCTCTGATTCTGTCTCTCTCTATCTATGCCTCTCTGACTCTGTCTATTTATCTGTCTCCATTCCTCCATCTGTCCTATCTGTTCCTCACTATTAATCTTCTCCTCATTTTCTTTGCCCATCTTCTCCTTCCCCCCTTATTTAATTATATTTTCCGACTTTACGCGCTCCCTCTCATCTCCCGATCCACTTATTGCTGGGCAAAACAATCTCATCTATGAATAAATTATAATTATGAGAAAGGAATATTTTCGCACCAACTTTGTTGATTCTTACACACTACCCGCCCATGATCTTTTTACTCTCAAATCTTCCTTTCTTATGATCATTTTTTGTATTACCAATGCTCATCTCCATATATTTTTCTTGCTGTCTGGCTCATATCCTGGCCTTCTGGTTTTTCTTTTATCTAACAATCTTTCATTACAACAGCCAGTCAGTTTCCTTTCCTTTTGTTTTGCTGTCTCTAACGCACCATCCATGTCTTGATATATCAAAGAGCATTGCTTAACCACTTAATTCGCATGTTATAACGCGTTACTACTTTGCAAACAATAGAGGGTATAGGAATACATTATCTTTAAAGAGAAACAAAGTAGGCCCCTGTCAAGAAAAACCCTTGATATCGTTGACTCTTTAAATATTAAGTACGCCAAAACAGAAATACAAGAACTTTTTCAATTTCAATTTAGATAAGATGAAAGAAAAACTACTCTTACAAAATCTAACTTTATTTGCTTCTCAAGTATCACGAAAATTTTATAGGTCTATGTCGAGAGGTTTATGAGTCTTACTAGACTGAAATTTGAACTTTTGATTTGAAATACAGATGTTAGTCTTTAAAATTTTGATGACGACATAGACTTTCTACATTAACGTCATCGTTACCCACACCAAAATGTTCCGATAAACCAAAAATGAATCATTTTTTACGTCTATGAGTTTACCTCAAACCGCTCAGAATAGCTGTAAAAATATTTCTTTATCTAAGAGATTACAAAAGATTTACAATATTCAAAATGCATGCCTCTCTTTTGCCATTGTTTCATTCCAAAACGAAATCTTTAACTTGATAAACTATTAACTAAAACCATTTTTTTCCTACATGAACCAACTTACCATCACAAGATAAACGCAGGAGTGTACTTTCAGATAATAGCCTTGACAAGCTCACATAATTAGAACTCGTCAATGGATTCTTGAAGATTTTTCAAGAAAACGTTAATAAACCACACAACAACCGACTATTACATGCCTACTATTATCTTCACATTAGCGCGAAAAGATTCACTTATCCTCCTGTAGCGATGATAACACCAAGGCTTTCAATGTCGCCCCAGGGACTTCCTTCCGAGCCTACGATGCCATTATCCTTATAGCGACTCCTGGGCTTAAAACGTTTAGCCGTGCCACTTAAACAAGTGCAGATCAACGAAGCTCTCTTAGTCTTAATACGCTACTGATAAAACTCTCGAGCGTTACTTGAATCAGGTATACGAAGGCGTTCAGATTTTTTACTAAAATCTTACAATGACTAAGGTTTTCTTTAGATTGATCTCACCAATCGGGACTCAACAAAACTTAATTTTTGATACTATGATTTTTCAAACGTATTCTTCTTTTTCCAATACGAGCCTCACCTTTTAAAGGTATTAACTATTAAAAATTGAAACTCTTAGCTATAGGGCCTAAAACCCGCCGTACCTATGAAGGTAGATTCTATAGCATAATATCGGTGCGGATGGGTTAATTAATGGGTCAAATATTCGTAGCAGCATTTTATCAAAAGACGCAATTTTCTGAACAGCACGATTTCGTTAAGATATCCCTAAAATGTTTTATTACGGCCTTTATTTTTGGACATTGCGTGCTTCAACCAACATGAAGATGTAGCTCATTATGCGTTGAATAAAAGCAAAGAGACAAACGAGTAGCATGCACTTAATGTCTGAAAAATTGTAGCGCTGAATTTAGAATGTCAAATGTTTAGACAAAAATGCATTTCGAAAAGAGCGGTTATTTTACGAAATTTGAAATTATGCGTTTTTTCTGAAAAGATATGCCTCGGGCGTATTTGCCGCTCACACAAAGCACTTTTATGAATTATTCTAGATCCATTTCTTAGACGTGACAAGAGCCATTTATAAAACCAATAGTACAACAAAAGGCTCGAATTCCCACTTGTGCTTATTTGTTTCTGAAAGTTTGGAACTTTAGCGGCCATGGTTGAGGTAGCACAATACTTTAGTAGAGGTATTTGGATAATGCCAAATAACGGCTGGGCTGATAAGTGAGAAAGAACGGACGCGTGTGATGGAATAACCAGTAGTCACGACAAGGCCAGAGGCAGTGGAGATTAATCACGGCCGCTAACACCAAACGCTGCTTAGGTTATCTGTATAAAATATTGCACAACTTCCTTTACCAGAGTATTATGCGTGGTCTCCAAACATATTTGTAATGCTAATTCCTAACGGGCCATATCTTTCACCACGCTTCACGGCTCTTTTGACATAATTATTGTTTTGGTCGAAGTAACAAAACCCGTGTTCAGCACACAAGCATATTTAGTCCTAACTTCAGTCAGAACTAGGACTTATTAGTGGCGCAGAATGTCTGTTGTCGGTAAGATAACAAATTGGGCCGGAGTAAAGAATTGCATAAGCTCAAGAAAACTTATTAATATATAAACAGCTCGTTTTGCCCCTTAAGTTTATGCTTAAAGATGAATAAAGACTGCATTTGCATTTCAAGTTCTTAAATCACGATCATAAAGTAATATTGTAAATGTAGTTGAAGACTTTTTTAAAAACGATTGATTTGTTTTTTGACTCTCTATTGCTGGCCTTCCTTTGTGCTTCAAAATGGATTTGACGTTCTTGGCTTGCCACTGTTGTAGTCTAAACAGCCATTCGAATCGTCATAGCTGCTATAATCAGATAAAAATATAAAAATTACAATACAAAAGTACCCACCAAATACTTACAATAACGTCTTGGTATTTTATGTTAATGAGGCTAAAACAAGTGAGTCTAAAAATCTTGAAGATCTTTGGGGATAGAGCATGTTTAAATGCTGAACGCGTTAAAAATATTTTGTTTCTTTAACGAACTTCGACATTTTTTCTAGGTATATAAGTTTAAACGAGGGTTTCGATACATATGTAGAAACTCCGCGTTTAGTGAAAAATATTTTCACTCATAGAGTTTTGTTTGTGTTGAATAGGGCAGGGCCTCCTTAAAACATAAATAAGTCTTTATCCTTATGTTTAAATTTGATAACTTTTTGTTTTGATTTGTATACACTTTTATCCAACAAATCACACTCTATCTCTTTGGTATTTTCTCTGAGCTACATATTCCATCTCACATCTGAGATACTTTTTCGAACTAAAAATTATGGTTTAACCTTCCAATTTTTGTTCACCTTTTTGCTTGTCTTGTGACTCAACTTTTACTTGTTGCAAAGAAAAGGTGAAAGATTCTATATTATCAAATGAACAAAGAATATTGGCCAACTTAAATGGGTCACATTTATCAATTCCTTTCTTTCAACCCACAGCGTGTAGGCTTTGTGAATTGTTCGTCCCAATGTTTTCATATCTCTAAAAATTAATTGTGATGTTTACCCGTTAGAGTGACGTCTTAGGATTGATTGAAAAGCGACTACATTTAAAAAAGGGTATAAGATTTGTAGAAACACGGGATGGTTGTTAAAGCATCTTGTAAGGAGGTCCGTGTTATAGTTCACATCTATTTTTATGAAAGATGTTATCATCTCCGGTTGGAGTTATTATTAAAAGGTAGACTAAAAGATGACAAGAACATAATTGATAACAATATGCAATCTTCTGCTGAATTTGTTTAATCTTTAACTTGTAACAAATCGAACGAAATGGAATATTAAATCAAGATGGAACTGACCAGCGTGAACAAAGTTTTATCAGCCGCCTGGTTGAAAAAAAAATACAACGCCGGAAATAGTCTGAAAACAACGACAAATTTGGCCTATCCGTTCAATATAAGTTCTGCATCAGTCCATTCTTCTAACATTGTTAGGTTAAGCCGTGAAAGAAGCTTTCAAAGGATATTGTAGGACGCTTTGTAATGCCACGCTGAAACGACTGTCTATCTGACAAAAAATTGTCGTACACCTCAGCTTTCAAATTTCTATAGCTATACCTTTTGCGTTTCTTTAATTATGTAATTACTCCCTGTCAATACACCATCAATTTTCCGCTATTAAGGCTTGATGAGAATTCACGTCTAATGTCTATTCATATCATGTGAAGGTTTGTTCACAGAAACCTGAAAATACTCTTTTTAAAGCTAACTCTGAAATCGTTTTGACTTTCCAAAATGAACAGTTTCATGTGAAATTGAAATTGTCTTGAAGTGTTTGTGCTTTCACTAGTTTTGTTTTTATGAACAGAAATGAATGCACCCAAATGTGACATTGAAACTGTTATATTTATTGTCTTCCATTGAGAGATCCAGTCAAGGAAAAAGAGCGGGATCTTATCAGTCATCGAACATTAATAAACATAGTAACATTGCACTCTGTTATATTAGCGAAGGTTCGAAATTTTATGTTAACTGTTTGTTATGAACCAGGGTGGCCTTTAGTCAGAAAAAAACATGATAAAGTATGATAAAAGCATGCAGTAAAACTGAAATTAAAATTGCCGAAAAAAAGATAGTTCACTGTTTTTATTTCCAGCAGAACAATAGAGACAACTGATAATCTTAACCTTTAGAGCTGAACACAAGTTATTCAAAGCTGCCGATGTTCTTTCAACTTTAGTGAATGTTCATAGGCCAGTGAAATGTGGCCCGTGGAGACCTACAGAAGAAAACTCATGTTCATGTACCAAAATATTTTTATAAATGATAGGCTGAGATGCAAAAGCCTCTACATCGGAGAAAAACAGCCTTTTGGGTTTTTTTTATATTAAGGTAAAATAAAAGGAGTTGGGTTTTTTCTTTTATAGAATAGTAGAGGACTACCGCTCCTTTAATCGAGAGCAAACCATAGAAATCTAAAAAGCTAGAGTTATAAACTGTAGGTCGGGCTAGCTAACAACCCCCCCCCCCTCAAAATGGGGTTTGGAGGGTTTTGCATCTCACCCCCTCAAAATTTAAGTTTAAGGTATACTAACAATTATCATGACCCGAAGTGTATTAAAAATGTCCCCATTCAAACATTGACGGTTCTTAAATCTAGTTCGGTTAAAACAGCTGTGACTAAGCCACCAATTTGAATATCATAAAACAAACGCCAATAGTTGGACCAGTACGAGTTTCATATAACTTAAAAAAAAACCAAATCAGCTCCATAAGTAATCTCATTTATGGTTCAACGAAAATCGCACTCGGATATGAGATCTATCGATTCCGTCGTAGTCAGAGAAACTGCGTGAAATCGTGAGCGCCTGACAAAATAGTAAAGGACACATTCTGGTGAGAGGAAACTGATTTTAAGATAGTTTTTCACATTGCACAAGTACGCTGTTATTGAGCCAATTTTCTGACTATCGACGAAACCCCATCACATTACGAAATTGGACAACAAAAAAGATAGCTCAGAGATGTTATAAAGAATGATGAAGATAACTTTTGATTTTCTAGACCTTATTGACATCTGCAAGTTATTGGAAAAAATGTTTTACATCACTCTGGGGTTGGACTCACTATCTCACAAAACTGTCAAAGAAAATCATTTGCTACGTTTGAATTATTATTTATTTTGATAAGTTCTCCACCATTATAACATGATTGCTTCTCGCCCAATATCCTGTGTTGATCTAACTTACAGAGAACCTACTACTTTTGTTGCATTGAAAAGAGTTATGAAAGTTTCGTAAAAAATTATCAACAAACTATTTTGTTACGTGCATAGCTCTAATAATAAAAATGTTTAGACGTCGATAAACTGGTCATTCCGCTCTTTTAGGTTACAATGAAATGAACGAAATCGTGCTTTTATTTTGGATAATATAGGCTCTACGTGTACACAACTAGCCAACTGAAGAAACAGAAAAGCAAAAAGATATACATAGAAGTTATCTGTTGCATTAAACTAAATTGACTCGAGGCCTGTACAATGTGCGCCGGCAGTTAAACCATTTTCTTTGCGTTAGTTCTTACTGGTGATGGTTTATCGCCACTCTCCTAATGGTTCCTATTCAGTTTGATATAACGTTTGCTTTTTTCAACCAAAACTGCACTGAGATTCTATCTAACTCAAAAATGTGCCTCATTAGGGTTGACAGAAAGGCAAGCTGAGCCACACAGTCATGTTTTGACAAATCAGAGATAACCAGCAGCTAAAGTAATAAAAACAGTAAATATATTGTCTGATTAAGTTTGTTTTTTTTTCTTTATCCGGTATCATGCGAAATATAGGAAGTGAATGTTGGAAAATTAAATAGGTTTCCTTTTATAGCTGAAATAATGCGCTGGTTCTCGGGTGACTGCTGAATTTAGGCAACCCCGAAAATAGACATTCGTAATAATACTGCATAACATTATTATAGCTTTCTTGAGGTGATGGCGCCCAGATATTAACGGAGGTTATTTTGTTGTAATAATATTGCTGAAAGATACACAAATGGAGAGAAAAAAATCCCAACTAGCAACAAAGAGGGCGTTCATAGATTTAAATAATTACTATCTATACTCAGCTGAAAGTAAAATGCTCTATTAAAAAACTCGATCAAGGGATATACAGCCTTGTAGGAAGCACGCCTATGATCGAAGGTTAAATATCCCCAAATAAGGTAATGTGAATAGCTTGAGTGCGTTGAGGAGACTCTGTAAAGAGTTACAGAGAGAAATAGATGTAAACGCGATCAGGGTAACAGCGAAACACAAACACAAAAAAAACGTGCAGTTGGTGGCGAAATATACAGGCACAGTAACAGGGAAGAAAAATTAAATAGAAAAAAAGAGGAAAGGTTTTCAAAGACAAAAAGAGGCAGCTGTCAGCAGAATAAAAGACACACGCGAAGAAAGAGAAAGTGAAATAGAGAAAGGTGGGAGTTGATGCATAATTATGTTGCATCTTATTTAGGGAGGTTAGGTTGCCGCCTTTGAGAGTTTTTGAGTTTTCGCAATTGAATGGTAAAATCTAAATGAAAGCAATAACAGGTGTTTTTGTTTAGGTTTACTTGAGCAGGAGATGATTTCTAAAAGTAAGATCGAAAATAGAAGAATACTGACAAAATAGTATTGCTCAATTGCTTTGATAAAAACAACTTAAAAGCACACTCATAGCAAACCTTTCGGCAGTATCTAAAGTGAAAATTTCATCTGCATAGTAAAGCTTATCGTTTAATTCTATATTTGCAAAAAAAGTAACTGATTGAGTGATGATACCAACGTAAGTACTGAAATAGGGATGCTATCTCAAATTTCATCATTCGGCTTAGCAAATACCAAAGTCTACGAAACAGAAGTATAAGTATACTTCTTACCAAACATAACCTATCGATGAAGCCGTCGAAACAAGTGACTATTTCTTTAATTAATTAGTCTGTCTATTGTTAAAGAATGGGAAAATGCTAAATAATGTTTTATAATATAATTCACTCCACGTTTACTCAAAGCATGGGTCACACTTTCACTATAACATTTCGTTATGAACTTTATCTTTAACTCTTGTTTTTTTTAAGGTTTTTTCAATGTTTTTTTTTTTTTTTGCCATAGCTAGCCACAGCTGTGCCCGTACTTTAGTAGGTACAGAATTTATCTTGCGTCCTGTCCAAATAGAACTGAAGTCGCGGTTTTAACATTACAAACCGTTGATATTTTTGAACGAGGTATTTTTGAGTTTTCAAACGTCAAAAATTATGAAATCACCAAATTTTTATGCAAAAATCTTAGAAAATTCTTTTGAACAAAATATGAAGGAAAAGCAGGAACAGGTTTCCCTCGAATGACTTTTATCTCAAATTGAAATCTCCCACATTTGGACTGATAGTAACATGTGCATTTTTAGACCCGTTCCTAAATCATTGTAATGTTTCGAAAACCATTTGACCAAGAAAAGAGAGCAATCTGTTTCACAAAGCTTATGCCAACAAGTTAGTAGTAACTGCATAGAAGGTTTTTCTAACAAATATTGTTGATATCTTGAATTTAAAAAATCCTTTAGAGGAGACTAAAAATATTTTAATATCTCCTGTGTGAACATTACCTTTTTGACAAATTCTGTGCTTTCCTTTATTTTCAGGCTCTTAGCATGAACAGAAAACCAAACTCGTAAGAAGACAAGGATCTTTGAAGGTAAGACCGATTTATTACTTTTATCATAGATTTGTAGCGTCGTGGTCTAATGGTAGACGATCGACTTTCGGACGGAGAGGTCCGTGGTTCGAGTGCTGCTTTCGGTAGGTTGATGTTTAATCCTTGAAAAATGCTATGTATACACATTTCTCCGCCTCACTCATTTGTTAAAGGAGTGCCCAACTATAGGTAGTAAAAGATCTTGTCAATATGCCAGGGTGATGCTTTGTATTCTATGCTCCTCTGAGAGTTCACAAGTAATTTTGATTGGTCATGGCCTGTCATAGGCACGCACGTAAAGCGCTTCGAGCATATTAATGGTTTAGGCGCTATATAAATAAGCAATATTTTTTTTTACATTTTACAAACATGTTTATAGTCCATTTCTATTTAATTTAAAATACAGTTAATTACTTCAAAATTAAGTGTATGAAAAAAGATGCAAATTTTTTTTTGTGTCGCATCAAAAGTGCGAACGCATTATTATCGAGATAATATTCATCTGTATTTAAACATATTGCGTTGCAAACCTAGAGATCCGTGCGTTCTAACTTTTAAAGTAGCATTCTGGGTTTGAATGTTGCGCGTGTATGGTGTGCGCGTTTATAATGTCATTCGTTCTCTACTTATACATTTAATATCATTGCCAAGTCGTTAAACCTAGAAAATCTTTTACAGCATCTTTATTGTTTATCTATTACTTCAATGAAAAAAATTGTTTTCGCTATATCGTTATTGTAAAGTGTGTTGCTGCTTTACATGTTGTGTGTGCAACCCACTGTAAAGGTTTTAGGTGGTGTAAATGAAATTCGCAAGCCTCTTTCTTTCTTTTTTTTTTGTTTCGCTTTCGAAAATACCTGTATCAATGTGGCATTGAATAACAAAACTTCATTAGTAGATTGTATCCTCTTCAAGTAGAATTTCATGCCTGGAGTTACGTGCCATCTCCTGGTACTGCTCCGGTGACGGAAGCAAATGTCTGCCCCTTTAAGTACGCACCAGTAGCCTTCAGGGTTTGTTTAGAAGTGCAAGCCTTTCGATATAGACTATCAGACGCCAGTTACAGATGCCACCTGCTTTTTCCGAAGTACCAAATTAAAATATTGACTGATAGCTTGAGAATACAAAGTAACTCTCTCCATTTATCTATCTATGTGACTAATTATGTGTCTATCGTTCAATATATCGTGTTGAGGTCTTTACCATTGTGCTAATGCATAAATTACTACAGCATCTGTCTATCTATGTATCTTTTTTATCACGAACGATGTCTTATATCATATCCTTAGCGGTTAACTTTTAATTGGATACTGTGATATAGAAACAGTATGTACTATATATATTATATACGTATACTCAGGGGTTTTTTTTCTTTTCACATTTTGTTTTTGTTTGGAAACCTTAAATAATTTTGAATAATTTTTAAGTGTGACAATCAGAGATATTGCATGGAGTGGCGAGAGAGACAGTGGAGATGAAGAAGAGTAAGAGTTTGAATGAAAGGATGAGAGGTTTGTTAAGCAGCATAAATTGAATATTGCTATTGACCAGGCTTTGAAGCTGTTTACCTGCATAGTTGTCATTTCTCAACATGTCATTCTTTCTTTTCATATAATTTAATGTGGACTAGTAAAACAAACTTCTTGAAAAAAGATGAATAAAGTATGACTATAATTATGATTATTATGATCATTATGATATTTATTATTATTATTATTATTATTATTATTATT
>BMAT01007240.1:298183-311448 GCA_019649035.1 Elysia marginata
ATTTCCACCACCCCGCTCCATGACTGTGAATGGTTATGATTTAAAAAAAAATGCATTCTAAGAAAAAGAACGGAACTGTTCCCGTCATATCCGCTAAATATGATACATCCTCACTCCTAACCGCCTCTCAGTTTCCTTTCCCTTGATCATTAACTGTTTACAGTGCTCTAATTTTTCCTTCCACTTTTTTACGAGTATTGTCCATGGCTGACTAGAATCCTGGCGGTACAGATTTGTTATTAAAGGTAAGTTGACTAATAGCATCTCTTTCTTTCTCAGCACAGCAGCCAGATTTTCCAGCCTCAAATTGTCTTTTCGTTTCTTTTTTACCTCTACCTGCGCAGGCTTATCGGCGGAAAAATTTTGAAAAAAAAAACTTGACGGCGGTTATTGATTCATTGCCTCATTAGCTTTGTCCTGAGCGTTCATTGATCTTACCAAGCAGTCATTTGGACCAATCTATTTCACAACTCTAGAATGTTTAGGTATAAGAAAAAAAAGAGTAGCGATTTATTCCCAAAAATGATTTCTAAAAATTATATTTACTCTTATGTCTAAAAAAACCTCAACTGCATGGGTGCCTATTTTACATGTGAACTGCTTGAAGATGAGCTTATGTTGGTTTTTTAGCTTCATCTACTGTATATTTACTGTCATAAGAATAACAACAAACAAAGCCTTTTGCGACTCTACTTTTTTTGGTAAAAATACGTCTCATTCTTTACTATGGATAAGAGATAAATAGGTTTAAGATAAAGAAAGAAAAATTACAGAAAGAGAGAGACAGAGACGAGAAAAAGGATTGATAGACAGATCGACTAAAAAGAAAGACAATGAAAGGTAAAGAGGGGTGTCTATCATTAGTGATTCTTGTGTGATCATATGACTCAAGGCGTTTATCTTTACGGTGTTAAAAAAAGTTGATGCTTTGAGAGAACAAATCGAAAAAAATGACACAGGCATGCGGCGCTTTTAAACTTTCAATGGCCTTATAAAGTGAAAAGAGAAAAAAGAGTAAGCATCACATCTATATGAAGACTCTTAGCCGATGCGATTAAACAAACTTTCTTACTTGATAAAGTTCTCCTGATGTTTGTCATGTGATAAAACTGTACAGACGAACAGTTGTCTCAAGATTACCCCAAATTAAAATGGTGTCTCACATTTTAGTGTACGAAGACAGAGCAATATGTAAGGTCAGCATGAGCTCTTCTAACTATCAAACCACAGAATCTTGATAATTTCTTGCATTATAAACACATGGAATGTCTCCCTTCCCTTTTTTCTATAATACATTCAACGAAACAAGGTAGTTTACTTAAAATCGTTTCATGGTGTTTTTCCTTTGTCGTGTGTGTGTGAGGGGGGGGTTAAGATGCAAGAACAGGTAAAGGTTTTGCTCCGTTTACTTAAAAAATATAAAACACATTTGTGCAAACTTTTTTTTACACTTATCTAAATCTTCGATGTGCCAGATGAACAGTAGGTTACTTTTACAGTACTGCTCTGGCATTCGATATGTAATAAATCCCATACGGTTTTCACTGCATATACTGCACTTTGATTGTCATGGGCAGAGTATTTCAACAAA
Source organism: Elysia marginata (assembly GCA_019649035.1). NCBI lineage: Eukaryota > Metazoa > Mollusca > Gastropoda > Plakobranchidae > Elysia > Elysia marginata. Next base: position 299,775 of record BMAT01007240.1, read on the forward strand.
GGAGGCGCCAAAGTGTTCCCATCGAGGCTGTCCCGGAAATATTATAAATTAAGACTTAACCTTCATTTTTTATTTTCGAGATGTTTAGATCTTATCGCTGCCAAATATCTATTATTGAATTTTCTATAAATGTGACAATGGCCAATTTAAAAGAATATATCTAAGGTGAACGCGGATTTCTTAATTGAGAGGCATGCAAAAGGAAGGGCGCGTGTGGGGAGTCAATATGCTCCCACTTGCTTTCAATGGTTGCCAGCTAAATCTACCATTTGGTGTGGAATTGTGAATCAAAAGCGATTATGGTAGCGTTGTATTTAAGCTGGGTAATATTTTTTTTCCTTTCGTGCCACATAAAATAAGAACGATATCTGTAAGAAGAAAAGCGGAAAAGATTGGTGTTTCTTAAGTTTGGAATTAGATTTAAGGCAGACCCATTAGTTAACAATTGTTTTATCCGTCTTGTATATCCGAATCTTTCTTGAAAGAAATAAATAAAACGCCAACTGTTATTGACATACTCAGATATTTCCTTCGCCAAAAGAACTTGATAACACGTCCTCTCAGTATTATCTTGTTCAGCCTCAGTCTTTTTTCTTTATAAGAGATAGGAAAATATAAAAATGAGTGGAAGAAAGCAACAAAAATTCAAAATATGTTAAAATGTTTAATCAAAAATATTGATAAAGACTAAAGATAATTTTTATTATGTACGCTCAAGCTTTGAAATGAAAATGATTAAAGATCTATGCGCAAACAAAAAAATTTGAGACTCAATCTTTTAAATCTAGTCCACCCTAAAATACCCGACTTTGCCGTAATACTTTCGCTTTTAACCAAACATTGACAATAAGTAACTTCAAACAGTTTGAAAAGGTTGTTGCAACCCAAACTCCACATGCCCCCTTTCTCAAACATTTTTTCAACGAAAATCTGATACCAAAGGAACTAATTTTGGAATCTTAAAATCTCTTGGTGACGCATAGATATCTTTTTTATGATGCATGCGAAAATACAGTCGTCTTTTTCAATTACACTTTGGTATTACTAGTAGCTATTTTGTGTTCCTTTTTAGGCAAACAAAGTTTTGTATCTTTCTGTGTTGCAGTTATGAAACGATTTCAAAATTAGTGGTGTTTATGGCATTAATTTTTATCTTATGTAATTTTAAGTTTTACGATCTTTGTCTATTTTAAGAATATTTCTGCTGAAGAAAGAACCAAACCTGTAAAGAGATTACTTAATGGAGGAAAGATGAAAATATTTATCAGGTTATTACGTAGTTATAAACTTACAAAAACATTTATTTGTAGGACAGTATGATTATATTGCACAATTTTTGCTCCTACTTATGGACACAGTTTACTGTGACTCAAACCGGTTGGTTAGCACTTTGTGCGTTACATTCTTTATTAATATTTTTACCAGCTTCCCTTCGGATTAAATAGGTTTTGTGTAAAAATAAATAAAGAAAAAAAAAGATATGTTTTCGTTATTATTGTTGAGTAGGAATTATAACACTCGGAACAAACGCTGGTTTTAAAATTCATCGTTATTTATATTCTTCCCAAGTTCTTACATGTAATAAGTTCTTGATGCCAGCTTAAAGGTACATACTATACTTCTACTGGCTACTCTCTCTTTCTCTCTCAATGCAATAAACTTGTACGGTAGCTCCTTGTGCTTAAGGAATATCTAGTATACAAAATACTTGGTCTAATTTGCAATCACTGCTGATCGACTCAACTATGGCCTGGCTGGCTGAGTTTCACTCGCACGCTAAGAAAAGCTTGACACAGCTAGATGGTATGTTGCTACTAAACTGTCCCAGTATCCACTCACCTCTCTCCTCTCTTTTCATTGCCTCTTTGATTTAATGACGTCAATTCAGCAAGATTTTTCTCGCTTACTCGCCTAGTCCTACCTGCAATAATCTAATTGTGAGCAAAGAGATTTGAATAACGAGCAAGAGGGTGAACTGAGCCTATCGCTCTATGACAACAGTATTAACAAAAGCGTGTGCGAATAGAGCCGGTTAACAAAGCACAAGTCTATTGGTTTAGTGTAGGCTGTAGTAGTATGCGTGTTTGTACTTGCCGCTATAATGTTTTGAATTTGCCGGTTCTAATTCTGTTGCTATGCGCCCATGCGTATACGCTTAGCCAGCGTCGCTCGGCGCTCTTCCTCTCCAAACTCTTTGCTGTGAGCTTACTCTCTTTACACATTCTAGAGTCTATAGATGCACCTATCTAGATAATCACAATGAGGCAAGATGAATAAAGAAGTGCCTTTCAACAACATACTTTTAAGAATTTTTGTTTGAGTCCGCCATCTTTTTACCTTACAGAATTATTCACCATTTGTAAACATGACAATACTAAACGCTTCATCTGAAAAACGTAGAGGCTGGCAAAGAAGAACTTAAAAAGAACACACTCAGAGGAAGAAATAACATTATGATGATAAATTTGTCTGGGGAATATTTTACCTCTATGTATACACTTTTGTAATTCTCTCATTCCATTAGGTGTTTGTACACTCCGTTCTTCACCTCAATATTACCAACTAAAATAAGAACGGATAGATGGAAGTTTCGAGCGTGATCTATCTTGTCTAGAAGTTGGAACAGATAGCGGCCACGGTTGAGGTGGTATACGACTTTAGTGGAGATTATTGGATAATGTCAAACAACGAGGGGGTTATTAAGTGAGAACAGACGGGAGTCTCGCACGGAACTTTCAATAGTCGCGACGAGACCAGATGTAGCTTAGATTAATCACCGCCGGTTATTGTCAATGGCCAATTTACATCTTGAGATTAAGTCTTGCACAGCTCAACCAAAAACGTCATCCTGAACTTCGCAGCTTTTCCTTTCCCTAGAGCTAACTTTTACTAGGCAAAATTACCAACCGGTTGTTTTAGAATGCGTCATTTATCCCCATTAGCTGACATGTCCGTTGTAAGAACGAGACAAATGTCGATGTAATTCCATTAGTTTAAAAAGTGTATATTTCATATACGGTCACATCTTTATCACCTGGAAAATAATAAGTTATGACTTGTCTTGGAAACGCACATTTATATCCTGAAAAAAGCATGTTGTTAGATAATCAGCCAATCTAAGATTTTTTGACCTTATGCTTCAATTGTTTCTCGGTAGGCCACATTATTATGACTGAGTTATATTTTTTCCAAACTGAACTGAAATCACCGCACCAATGAGATTAGAGACCTATATCTACTTTGTCCTGCTCAAAAGTTCGTGTGTTGAGGGCAAGACCACATGTGTGACCATTTTTCTTCGTTTGTTTGTTTCTTCTTGTTCATTTTCATCTCGATTTTGTCGTCTTCGTCGTCTGCAAGTTGCATCTTGTTGTTGATTTTAATCAAGGTGATGTGTGAGAGGGAGAATTGCTCCCAGTTGTTCATTTTCGACTGGCTCTTTTTGTGTTGAAGTCGGTAGCGGTTGTTCATTTTCATCTGGTTGTAATAGTTATTGTCATCTGAGATTATAGTTTTTCTGTTATTCTGTTTCTATGGTGTCTTACTTTTGCTGTCCTAGGGGTGAGACACATTCGTCCATTTTGAGGCATTTGAAAACTGAAACTGTAGGTCTACAGTCTGGAGATTTATTGCCGATTACATTTTCAACCCAACTTCAAAAAGATGATCGTTATGTATAGTTTCGTCTGATTAGTGAAGAGTTCCTTACATATTCACCTTCAAATTTCGCTGCTTCCTCTGTCAACATTCACTCCGCAGAAGATGCCGCCTTAGGTCCCCTAATTATGTCCACGTCGGCATAGTGCTGATTTTATTTGAGGTATTTTGCCGAAACTAACAAAAGAAACCACGCATTTTTGTTTAAAACAAAAAAAGCCACGCTTTCCTATAGTGGCGCGAAATTGTAACTCATATTTTTTTCTTAATCTATAAATGCCTCGCTAAAAAGCTTTTAGCCGAGGAACAGAGAAAAACCGATGACCCAGGTCCTTTACACAAATATGCTTCACACCATTTTAAGTGGTAGGCATTGCCTTTTTTGGTGCCAATGAAAAAAAAATCCTCTGACATGTAATAAAACAAACCTGGCTGGGTCTTCCTGGTTTAGCTTTACTTTAAGCACAAAACTTGGTGACCATTTTTTACCACTTTCGTCTTTTGTTTTATAATATAATTACCAAAGATTAGGTTATAATGTTGTGGTTTACATTGAAGATCTTGTTGCATTTCTTGTTGGTGAGATGGCGTTATAATATCATCAAAATCAAATTTAAACTCTGCATATAGAACAAAAAAATCGGCGATGCCATACCAGTTTTGTATCGAATAATGTAATAAAAAAGGCATCTTTTGCTTCCTTTTCGCAAAATAGCATTAATATAATCAAGTTATAAATATGGACAAAAACGCTGGTTTTCTGACATACAGACGATGCATAAAGACCTTGTTTCTGCTTAGTAATGCTAAATCTGTTTACAAATAAGCACGAAGATGCCAATCAACTTCTTGGAGGAAAAATTTAAAACTCAGGTTATTCTTTCGAGAAAACGCTATGAAAAATTTCTACACGTCTTTTAGATTATTCAAGAAAATGTGGATTGGTATAAGATATTAAACTGGTGAATCCTTTGAGAAAAAGACTGTTCTTTTAAGGTTGGAAATGAATAACACACGATTATGTCTGATTATTTTGAATTTCACTAAGTATAGATCTGGTGTCCAAGTAATCATGGGAGAAAATAAACTGTAGATGGCAGTTGAGTCGGGTGACCGTATCTAATGAATCGCTCAGTTTCCGGTGAACTATGCTTAAATTAAACCATAGTACCATAATCTAGAACTTGTTTTCTTCCGATTCTAAAGTTCAAATTAGTGTCATCGAAGCCTGGTCTTTGGTTGAAGCGCGGGTTATCCTTTAGAAAGGTCTTTTCATAAAAATATATTTTACTTTTTTGCGGTACAAGGCTTCTAAAGTACCAATTTTGCTCCTGGTACTTTAAAATGATCAAAACCTTGTTTTTTTTTTGTCCTCTTATTTATAATGGTCACATCATAATCACCACTTTACCTAATTTTAGTATAATGGGACAACCCATGCACTCTTATTCGTGGAGGTTAGCTTTTTTAACGGATTGTGAAGGTCTTTGCCTGTAAAAATCGAAAATGTTTTTAAGGGAATTTTACCTGTTTTTTGTCCATTTTTAAAAGTACTATTACTGCAGTATCAGCTTTTACAGATGAGAAATTTGTTGAAATGGGTACAAAAGTACGCTTCTAGCACGAAACGTTTTGGCTAAAATTGCCCCTTCTTGTTTCTGATAAATAATTTAGCTCCCGAAATTCCAAGAGTTTTATTCCCCCTTTATACGCAAAACTTCCCCGATCATTCACGCTTTCATCAAATTTATCTCCAACAAAACAATGAAAGGTTTCCAAACGTAACCCTGACTTTGTGGATTGAGAGCTACAAGCTGTAAATGAAAAAGAGACGCCATTGATTAATTCTTTTATTGAATTTGACCTTGTCTATAATGGGAAACAAACAAAAAATGGTGTAGAGACATTATACTCGTAGGGCAACGTTCTTGTTAGCAACAACAGAGAGTTAGAATGTTCGACTCTGTCGCATAGGAAAGATCAATAGAACTGAACATTAGAAATTAATAAATAATGCTTACGACAAAGGAAACGAAATCAGCGAACATACTTTTAAAATAAAACAAAAAAAATAAATGAAAGTTAAAACAGAGAGAGTCCGATATCAGAATAACTCTACTTAAATATTTGAGTTTTAAACTTTAGAATGAAGGGCAACAAATGGAAGTAGAAATCTTGTTACATATGGGAAAGAAAGAAATAGAGAGGGAGACAGAGAGACAAACAGGTGGGGGGAGAGAGACAGAGAGTGGGTCGTGGTAAGAGAGGAAGGCGCTGTGTGCATCTTGGTGCAGAAAAACGTAATTAACATTAGCTTTTAAAGTTCTTATTCACAACCTTTTTGGCACGTTTCGCAAAATTACATAGGCTTAGTCAGTGGAGTGTGACTGTAACATTGCACGGCTAAAATCTGACTAATTAAAACGCAAATTCAATATATTCTTTTTAAAAACTCAATAAGACTACTTCATGGCCTAGTGATGATTATAGTTCTCTAAAAAATATCTTAAAATGTTAAAAATCCTTGAACGAAGAATTTTACGAAATGGTTTTAGTCTGGCTCAAAAGACGTAGAGCCGAGCCATCTATCGAAAAATATAAATACAGGACGAATAGCCAGGTCTAGAACACATTAATTAGTTTGATATGATGCGCCTGAACATTTATCTCATTCATGAGATTATCGCGTATCATCGAAAAAAAATCATGCGGTTTTGGCAACGATGTGTGATCGATTTATTTTACCGCAGATGAAAAGAAAAACAACAAACATCAGTACCAGCCTTTACACCCATGTGCTGTGTTTTCTTCTCTTAACATTCAAGTCATCTATAATATTGAATGAGGAATGACCTTCACAGAAAAGATTTATTTCTTACATTTTTCGTACAACTTTATCGACTGACTGGCAAGAAGTATTTTATACACAGATAATTGAGCCAATAAAACACATAAAAATGATATTATCTTGAAATTTAGAAAAGAAAAAAGATTTTGTTTTCTTTGTATCTAAATAGAAACGATTGATGATTTTGATTTTGATTTTCAGGCTCCGTCCATCCACTGCAGGATAAGGCCCTCCGCACCACGTCTCCACTCTTCTTTGTCTTTCGCTTCTCTGGTCCACGTATTTCCCATCGTCCTCACAATGTCGTCGCGCCATCGTCTTGCTTGTCTCCCTCTTGATCTTTTGCCATTTCTAGGTTGCCTTCAGTCACTCTGAGTGTCCACCTATTGTCTTGTAGTCTCGCCACGTGTCCGGCCCATTTCCATTTTTGTTTTGCTATATACTGCGCTATGTCTGAGACTTGAGTCTTGTTTCTTATTTCTTTACATGAAATTTTATCTGTGAGTTTTAATCCTAGCATTTTCCTTTCCATGGCTCTTTGAGCAAAAAAAAAAATGAAACGATTACAATAGTATAATTATGTTCTCTGAATGTCAAGACACTATAGCAGGAATCAATGTATGGTCCAGATATGAATATTCTTGTTAAACTTTTTTGCGTTCGTGAATGTTATAATTACATGAGTAGAAGCGGAAAAGGTAGATTTATGTGACAAAAATATTGACAACACCTTCTTTGAACTTAAAAAGCAAGTTAATGAGGGCCGTGATCAAAACCTACTCCTCCTGAATTAAAGACACCTTAAAACTGAAATATAGCGCTATGTTGACTCTTTATAGTTTTTTTCATGAATCATAATAGAGATGTTATCGGGTGTCTTATTACAGATGCGCTTTCTTAAAATAAGAAAACGTATCGTATTCATTCTGCGGCCGTTCTTGCTCAAATCATCATTAATGATCTTAAAAAATATATTTCAATTTTCACATTCATCAAAGGAAGTTATTGACAGAAAATGAGTCCGCACTCAGAAAACTTTTCTGTTTGAAGTAAACATAGTTTTACATTCTCTGCTCATTATATACTTTATATGTGTTAACACTCTCTTGTGCTCGGCATTGAGTATTACCAAAATAGCCTGGACTTTAAGCATTGAACCTCAACTTATTGCTTCCTCAAAAAACAGAAGTTTAACAGAACCGGTGTTCATAAAAATCGATTTTTAAATTATTTTAAGTATTTTTTATGAGGACCACCGTACTGAGAACTGTTGAGATCGTAGAAAGGATAGCACATTATATCTTTGCTAGTGTATTCAAGTTCAAACGAGCTGCCTTAATGGTTTTAAAAATTATCAGGAGCCCTTTGCTATCGGTCTATTTGCTGTACATAACAAAATAGTTTATTATCATATCATTTAAATCTGAGGCTTAAATGAGAACAAGAGAGAGAAAAATATATTTTTGTTGAACAAAATCAAACTTTTACATTGGATTGGTATTTTTAAAGATTATTTTGTCAAGGGTTCAGGGCAAAAAAAAACACAAAAAAAGTTTCATCTTGAATTATGATAACAAATTTTAATCTCAGTCATTTTTTGTTCCCTTAAATGTAAAATAACAGGAAAAGTGTATCTATTTTTATCAATATACTGATGCACTTTAACAGAATCTTAATTTTTTTATGCAGCAATCAACTTCATAGATGCAATATTTTTGAGAGGGTGGTTTCTTATCATTGGGAGAAAAGCATCATGCGATGCATACAAAATTATTTAATGGCCAAAAGTTTTTATCCAGACAGCCCATAGGGACACATTCCTTGTTTGATGCACGTCATCGGGGATCCTTGTCGTGGAGGACATTGGATATTAAATTTGACTACCTGTCTGGGTTTTTCCACTGTAATTTATAATCAATGAGTGTAAAAGGCAAGTAGGGGCGGCGATTTTTATATTTAAAATGCACGATGTAAATATAAATACGCAAAGAGAGGATATTAGTTTCTTCATGTTTATCACTTAAGTTTATATAATACATCTTTTCCTACTTCTGTTGGTTTTTTCATAAAGGTAATTTATCAAAACCACATTTCGTTTCTAAATTTTGTATCGATAATTTGAAATAATGTGTTATTGTTATACTGCTTAGGAAAAAGAGTAATGTTTTTAAAATTAAAAACATATAATTTAAGTTGATTAATATTTTTATTTGTAATTAAATCTGTAGTATACAGATACAATTAGGTATGAAGGATGTCTTTTTACTCCCGAATTATATTCTTAGAATTGCCTACTGCTTTCATATTTTTCTCAATTTTCAAAGTGATTGCCACCATCTTCATCATCATTTCTGTTTTCTTCTGTCTGGTCTGGTTTCCTATTCTTATATATTTTTTATCCGTACCTTGCTCATCTTTCGTTTCGAGCGGTCGCTACTCTCTTTATAAATAATATTGGTAAAATCCTCCATCAACAATTTTTTTCCTATCATAATTTTCCATTAATAACATGTTTGTGTTTCACTATTGTGCACCATTTTAAATGAACCGGCAATCCATTGGTCATCTTACTTTTCCAACTTATAGAGCAAGTTGAAATTCTGCTTCTGTCATGACATTTAGTGTGTTTATTATTTTAACTTCTTCAGCATTTAGGTTTTTACAGGGCTATTTTAAATGGTGTAAAGCACTTTTAAAAATTGATTAAAAGAACAATGATTCATTAAATCAAAATACGAATCCACTTTTTGTTCTTCTAACGTAGTCACTCTCCTGTTTATCTGGAATCCTCATCTAGAATTCGATTTATCTCTTCTTTTTTAAAATGCAGTTTAAGCTTCTACAAAGATGCAGGTGAAATTCTAAACAACTTTCGCATTCGAAAATATAGTTTTTTTATGAAAAAATCTAAAAAGTACAGAAAAGTGAAGTCGTCAACAAGAAGATAGTGCGAGAAGTTGTCTCCTTATGACCATCCTTGTCCCAACGAAATGATGTAATTTGTCCCATTTTGCATTGGCCTTGCTCACGCGATATATCCATCGAGTCTAGTGAGGAAATTCGGGTGTGCATTTGCATAATGTTAAAGAGAACGCACTGTCATCAATTTCATCCCTGTCTGTTCTGAGACTGCTTATGCATTGTTTCAAGTCTTATCGCATGCGTGTGGTGTTGAGATTAAGGTGATATTACCAAGCACACACGTTCTCTGTATGTGAGTGTAGTACCAAACAATATTGCACTTATAGAATTGAGTTTCACGTTGATGCAGTGTCGTAAAAAATGGCATATTCCAACTTTTAAACATTCACGTTTATCAGCTATTAACTTTGACATTGATTCGCATACATACTAATTTTAGAGACATTTTGTTGGACAAAACATAAATTATACTGCTAGGAACTTGAACAAAATTAAAGTTTCTAACTGTTTTGCTTTACTTACGTATTTTTAATTTTTTTTTATTAGCCATATCTTGCCTAACTATGGTTAAAAATCATAGATTTGAAAGTACTGCTTTTAAATTCGACTTGTCTGATGACTGCAATAAAAATTTAACATTATGAAACAGCATCTGGTATCTGGCAATTTCATCGGTATCTGGACACGTGCTATGAAAAAAATGGCCCGGGAAGATTTTGTGTGGATCGCATCTTTGCACACACACACACACCTGCTATCTTTTTTTCCATTAACCTCCAGAGAGTATTTTGATAGTGTTTATCGCAGGAATACTATGGAGTTGTGTAGCATCCCAATAATATTGTTGCGCTCAATGACAACCTATTTAATGAACGCTCAACCTGCGCATGTCTAATATTAATGGTAAAAGTACAGGCTTTCCCACTAAACACCAGCATTTGTTAGAGCTGCGTTCTCACTTAATCCTGATTTGCATTGCTATTGATTTTTGTGAGAACAACCAACGAAACTAAAAAGGGTATTAGAAACATGCACATAATTATCTTATAGTGAGTAGGTAAATTACTCAATAAAATCAACAGAAACATTTGTAGGTGGAACATAATAAAAAGATAATGATCAACAGGAAAACCTCTCCAACCATATGACAATGCTGTAATTGGCTTTCACCAAAAGCCGTCAACAGCTATGCTGCTTTGCGTAGCTCCCTGGAGGGTGTCTCCATTTTCATAGACCTTCGCTTTACTCGCCTCTAGCCGCCTATGAAAATTGTTCATTACAGCTGTCTAGTCAGAACGCGTAAGGAAAAAACCGACTCTCTGACGAGTTTAGGCGTAAATTGTCTCTGTTGCTTTGTTGTCGAAAGGTTTTCCAGCTGAACAGAAAATTTTGAAAAATCTTATTTGAACAGTTTAACTTTTATAAAACGATTTCCTGGTAGCTTTAGTCAAAACATAAACTTTAACTGGTGAATATTAATTTTAATTAAAATGACAATTAGAAGACGAGGGTCGATGTTTTCATAAGTACCTTTTACTTAAAAACTATTATATTTTCTTTACAAGATTTTAGATCGAATTATGAACTATTTATGAACACGTGTTTATTTATTGCTTCCCCCCCCCCCTCTCTCTCTCTCTCTCTCTCTCTCTCTCTCTCTCTCTCTCTCGCTCTCTGTCACTTCCTTTTTCCTCTCTCTTTCTCTATTTCTCTTATATCTTTCTAGAAACTTTTTGTTACCTCGAAATATATGAAACAGCCAAAAAAAAAGTAAAGTAAAATATCACAATTAATTAATTAGCCCGGAGATTTAGAGGTGAGGGCGGAGGTGATCGTTACAGTCTGTGTTACTGTTTTGAAATTACTATGGGTTAAGTTTATTCTATACCAGCTTCCTCACCTTCTCTTCCTGCTGATGTTCCGTGACTCACACTTGATTAACTCTGTCGGCTGAGGTGAGGTTTGCCTCCCAATGGATACCCAGCAGGGGTTCGAGGAGAAGTATCAATCAAATCTGTGTGTATAATGAGCAAGAGCTCCAGGAGGAAACTGGGAATGGAACGAGGTGGATGGGGATGTTGGGAGATAGCTTATGCGTCATCGTGGTCGCTGTTTATGAAAGCTTGACAGCCGTATCTTACACACGCGTCTATTTTCAAAATCATTATCAGCCTACGGTGTGAATCTTCATCACAGACTACTACCAACTCTGTGGCCTAGCGGTAAGACACCCGCTCAGAGATCGGA
>BMAT01007240.1:330833-344785 GCA_019649035.1 Elysia marginata
GGGGGGGGGGAATGTTTCAATATCAAAATAATAAACGGGTTTTCTTTAAAAGCATTTACTTTCAAATAGTTGATGTCTGTCGTTTAAATTTAATTTCTATAAATTCACAAAATACGATCCATCCCCTCACTAATGAGTGATCTGCAGCTCCTTCCATACTTTCGCATTTTTTTAATTCATATTCTCCAGAGCGACAGTATTTTTCGTGATCATTATGACATGTGCATGTCCACAATTTGGAAAACAAGTTTATACTCTTACCTCGTTTGCTGTATGGTATATTTTATGAGCCATGTAAATTTCTACGCGAAAATGAAAACAAATAAAACAAACAGTTTAGGAAAAAAAGAAACAAAAACCAACACGACCCAGACACTTAGTTTTTACTTTAATGCAATTTTATTTTGCTACAGAAAGTCAATATTAACTTAGAAAATATTGTGTAGAAAGTAATAAGTTTCTTTTGCCAGGTTTTTTTCAGTTTTACTAAAAAAGGCATGGATTATGGTTGTATGACCTTTGAAATCAATTTTTAACAGTCAAATTACATAAAACTTTTTGGGTGCCTCATGTATTGTGTTCTTGCTTTGTTTGATTTTCTGTGAAGATACTCATACTATCAACCAACTGGTAATATTTCGACATTTGCATTTGGCAAATGTAAAAGTAACAACTACAACATAGGTTAACATTTAATTTTATAAAACTGATAGAAGTAGGGTTTTTTGTAATAAGCCAATTCATAGAGTTTTTATATTCACTAAGTAATAATTATCATCTTAATTGAGTATCTATATAAAACAAAACAAATGTCAGCGTATTCAAGATTATTAGATTAGATCGACGTTGTAAATGCACTAATCCTTTAGTGTTAACTAACTGGAACCAATAAAGATTGACATTTAATCAATATCTTTTACTGTGAAGTAAGCACAAGACATCTGCAACAAACCCCCTCAAGCTAAATCGATCTATTGATCCATACGAGAAAAATTAAGGTTCCTAAGGTGCATTATGCACTTTATTACCAAATAACGCGCATCCGTTTTTAAAGTAGGGGATGCATGTATCGTGTTTTTATTGTGATTTCAGTGTTTAGCTATGATTGAACCAATATGTATTTCTTGATTGTGACTGAGCGACAACATTCTAACAGTCAGTTGAAACCAAACATATAAGTATTTGAAAAGCGCCTATCGAAACTGACTGAGGACGGCTGAATCGGGGTGTAACACGAAACTTAACTTTAAAATGCTCATTAAGTCGGAAAACAGGTGAGAGTTAAAATAGAGGAAGATAGTTTATGAGATCCATGATGAGCCACAGTAATATAATGGAATGTCTAACAATATTTAGCAATATCATAATCGTGAGGAAGAAGAGTCCTATTCGGCAATGCGGACAAAAGGCCTGACACGTGAGGAAGATGAATGACTGAAGGAAAAAAATCTATTTTTATTTCTTTCCTCTAAATCAGATCTTCTGAGACAAATGAGGAGGGAATTAAAGCCTTGAATCCACATAAAATTTTTTACAACTTGCCCTACCCCCACCCCCACCCTGCACACACACACATACACACAAAATTCGAAGCTTTTTTCTCTCAAGTTCTTTCGAAATAACAAATTTTAGACAGGTCTAACGATTGCTAACGATTTTCAGCTAAGCTGCAAGAAGCTTCTAGTATCAATAGAGACGATGATAGTGACAGAAATACCTTTGTTGCGCTTTAATAACTTTGAAAAATACGTGGGAAAATTTGTGTTAACATATTTGACGGAAAATGTAATAGCTTTTTAAGATAAGATAAAATAAGGTAAGATACACTTTATTGATCTTTTATTCAATATTTGGCATAGACATCGGTGCTGCAATTGAATAAATAGCATAATTACAGTTTGATAATTATATTTCACACTTAAGCACAGAAACACATTAAACACACGTACCATCAAAACATTACTGTACGATAAACAACACACTTTTACGACAGGAGCAAGTTTCTCAGTCGCTCTCCCTCTCACTAACTTCCTCGCCTTTCTCACATTTATCCTTATAGGCCATAAAATCACAGAGATATTAAAATGCAAAGATAAAAAAAGGAGAGCCTTGAAATTTACATTTACGTGGGATTTCTTATCCTGACAATTTTCGAGATGTTGCAGGAACAAAAGATTTGTTGTATCGCTCTGTATTATTATGGATATAATTAAATCATACGGATCAGGCCTAAATCTGAAAAGCATTACATAGATGGCGGCAACCATCATTTTACTTCATATTTAAGACTTTGTTCGGTGTGTGCTCGTTTAAAGTGGCAGCCCCTCACCCACTATTTTCCAGCCTCTTTGTGGATCCATTTTTTGTTTGATTGTTCCCTTCTGTGGTGTTCCTTCTCCAACTACTTATGCCATATGTAAAAACACCTTGAATGAGAGCCTAATACAAAATTTTCAGAGTGCTTTCATTAACATGAAAAGACTTCAACTTTAAAGGAAAAACAGCCTCCTGTTCAGCTTGTTACATAAAACATCAACATGGGTATGCCAGTTTAGTTTAGTTTATTGTCAAGAGTGGAACCCAAATGTTTGCAAGAGCCGACGGTTTCAACTGACGCATGATTTCAGCTGCTGCATTGGATATACTCTCTCCCCCCCTCTCTCTCTCTCTCTCTCTCTCTCTCTCTGTCTCTCTCTCTCTCTCTCTGTCTCTCTCTCTGTTATGGTCACACTTCTCCCCAAACCATACTTAGGAAAAACTACGTATCTTCTGCTAAGCGCCATGTCTTTTCTGTTTCCGCCTTCCATTAAGCTTAACTGAAAAGCCCTGCCTCTCCAACTTCTATTTCCAAACTTATCATTCCAAAGATAAAATCATACACGAAATGATAGCTTAGAGTTTGCTATCCAATCCACCTTAATTTTTATAATTAGTTAAAACCTCTGTCAACAAAAGTTAGCAAACGAAGAACAGGTTGTTCAAACAGGTCGACGAAAAACTCAACTGCTGTTCTTCTGCAACATCTATCCTCACCAGCCTCAACTTCGCCGCCACCAGTATAATGATTTTATCTTAATTGTTCTTTAATATTGGGACTTAGAAAAAGTCCTGTCGGGTTGATCGGTTCTGTGGCCTAGCGGTAAGGCACTCGCTCAGAGATCAGGAGGTGCGTGGTTCGATCAAGGCCGAGTCAAACCGAGGACTTTAAAAATTGGTATTAGCAGCTGATCCGCCTGGTGTCTGGCATTATGGATTTAGTGTTAAGTCTGGTCGGCCCAGTGTCAGAATAATGTGACTGTGTGTGGTGTACGCAAGCGCTCATTACATCACGCTTTCGATTGTCCCCAGCGCCGTCTTAGATATAATCTCGAAGTTGACTGAGACGTTAAAATTCAAAACCAACCAACCTGTCGGGTTGGGCATGGACTCCAGGAGCGATGAAGTAGGTTCTCTAGGAATCTGAGTCAAGCCACGGTATGTTGAGTGTTTATGGGCGTGCGTTGTCATGATTAAGAATGACATTATTGCTTCATTAACGATGTCGATGCATTCATTCCAAAAAATACTTAAACAACTATATCAATAATCACCCTGCTTGAAATGACGATTTCCACGGAGAATTCGGTCCATTTTGACCTTATGTCGTAGTGACATGTTGATCACAGCGACTTGTTTGGGTTTCGTCGTCACAGCCCCATTTTTTTCAGCCATTTCCAATTTGTGTTTATTTTCTATCCAAGACACTCTTTATTTGTCATTGAATACCTACTAGTTAAGTCTCTTCTGCATTCAATTCAGTAAGCGCACATTGTTTTGGAAAAAGGTCTTTGTTCTGCGCCATTTTGTCGTCAACATTCGGACTCATCTACATCTGGCGTTAAGAAGAAAAGAACACTGAAACGACGAAGCATTGCATTTTTTTTTTTTAGATTCCTTTAATATGCACACGTTTTTACTTTTAATTTAATCCCTGCACATTTCCCTTTCTTCAATCTTGCTGCTTTAGCTAATCTTATTACTTCTGTCGTATATGCCTTGTCAGTTTATCTCTATTTTGCTTGCAAGTATTTTGCAGCTGTCAATCTTTCTATTTCCTCCTCATTTTAACTTATCTTAGCCTCTTCTACACATATTATGCCCAGAATTTTAGTCTTCTTACATTGAGAAGCAGTCCTGTTTTGTAAATGTAGTGTTTTATAAAATTTATAAAGTTTTTAAGTTCTCTTAAAGATGTGGGCAAAAGTGCTTTACTATCTGTATTTCTCAACCCTCGCTGCTGCAAACCTTATGCCTTACTTGACTTATGGCTTTCCGCTAGCACTGTAGCAGGGTTATCCGATCTTGCAGTTTCGGCAATTTTTCTCACCTTTGCGATGAGGGCGGTACAGCTTGGTCGGTTCTGTGCTATGTGGCGTAGTGTATTCAGGTGTTTCTCTGATATTATTTTCAGCTTTGTGGTGGAAGGTTTTTTTAGATTTTTATTCAGGGCTACTGGAAAAATCTTTTGTGAACTCTTGCTCTTTTTTGTTTTCCAAAATGTAGAAAGGCATGACTTAATTTGCAGGGACGCTTTGGTCTCTCCTCGGTATATGCCTACAGTCCCAATCTTGCTTTGAGCGCCTTCAGATAGAGGGTAGCCTAATTGCACTTTTTTGTATAAGGAAGCAATAGATATTTTGTTATGGCAATCTGTTGGTTTAGGTTTAATCATATGAGAGCCCAAGGTGCATCCTCTTTCTCAACATCTCTAGCTATAATTGATACACATGAATCAAACGATATTTTACCTCAAATAACCTTAGAATAGGAATGTCAAAACAAAAAGAATTGGAATTTTTGTTTTATTTTTTGAGAGGTTAGTGACACCTAAGACGCATTTTGGTTCTCTCTGGGATGTGAGCATAATTTTACCTCTAGTCCAACTCTTAAATTGTTGATTTCAATTGTAAAATAAAACTTCACGATTTTTTTGTATAGTTCAACTGAAAACTAAGGAGATTGACGATTTTCATTTCATGTGCAGTGTTACTCTCACCAAGGTTGACATTATTAAAACTGAGCATGAAATGTGAAGTAAACAGATTCCATCCTTTATCGGAATGGGCGTCTCGTGTATTTAATTGGGGGTGAAACGAATATTCAAAATAATGGTAACGCAGCGAGAATTGTACTGATTTTCTCATTCTTAGTAATGATGTTTCAAATTCACTACAGACTCACCTAATTTTTATGCAAATTATAGAGAGTACTCACGCCATGGACTCATTTCGCTGACTGACCGCCTTCTCAGAAACTCATTCATCTTCTTACACTCAGAGACTCAGGGCCATGTATGAAACTGGGAATAAACGAAAGAATAAAGTAAGCCATGGTTTCCAGACAGTACAAACGGTACATTCTTTTACCCAGTTTAAAGAATCTAGGCAGAGAGAAAAATGTACTTTTACAGATGGGACCAATGAACGTACAGCCGCGAATGTCATATTTAGTAACTTTACAAGATGTCTTTTCGAATTAAGTTCCCATTGAGCCTGGTTTGAAAGCACAAGCTCAGCGTTTTGTTTTAAACACCGAATTTATGAACGTAGATATATATGTAGCTTGTTTTTTTATTGATCTTCTTATTTAGTTTCAGCAATGTAAATGTGGAAGTCTGGCACTGTATCTTGATAAAAAACAAAAGATTATCTGCAATAAAATTAGTTTCTCAATGCAGTTTTTCAAGCTTGGGTCTCAACATGACATTTTTAAATAACACCGTCATCAGATTGCAACCGTAAGGGGACTGTTACGTGAGTATCCAGAATTAAACACATTATTTTGATAAAATGAATAGCTTTTCATTGAAGTTTCTCGATGCTTTTCTCGACCGTTTTTCAAGCTTGGGTCTCAACATGACAATTTTAGACAGCATTGGGATCAGATTGCAATCGTAAGGATACTGTTACTTGAGTATCTAGTATCGATCAAATTATTTAGATATTATAATATTGCTCTTCACGGAATTTTTTCGATGCTTTTCTCGACCATGCCATATTGCAATGGCCTTGTGAAAGCAATTTACCCCAACTTTCCCCAGTCCACCCACCTGTAAAATGCTACAGGCAATGCTCAAATTTATGCCGCTGCAACACCTTGCATATGGGTTAAAAATGGCTTTCAAGTGGACTAGTCTGCTGGGGCATTAGTGGCGCTGTTCTTGTGGCGACACAATTACTCTGTGTAACGAAGCCAAAGTTCCCGAAAGGGATTAATATAGCATGATGATAATCTTTGAAAACTGCGGATACCGGATACGTTTTGTCAGATTCTCAAATTTTGATAACAACATGGCTTGGAGTAAGCTTGTTACATTGAAAAGAAAACCTCGTCACAGTGGAATTATACAGAATGTTCTTTTACTTATGGGGGGAACATGAGTTATGCAACACTTTTTTTATTTGAAGTTTATGAGCAAACAAGATGAAACAATAAATGTGTCTTTTACTCTTTACCCTTGTAAAACCTGCCATTGAAAGCAAAGATTCAATGTACTGAAAAAACAAGCAAAGGAAATATTTGGGTTTGCAGAGAAATCAATAATATAAACAAATGGTTATAATTCTCGCGGGGGGTGGGGGGTGAAGAGCCTTACTGCGGTAGACCTGAGTCAACATGCTTTCTCGATTTTCTCTTACGTACGAGGTTAAAACCATCATATTTCAAAGCAACACGTATAAATTTGTATATACGAGTGCATCATGATTTGCCTCATTTTAGTGCATCATGATTTGCCTCATTTTAGCCAGAAAATACATCGTTTAGAATCTGCCCTGTGTAATGATGGACGTCGATGCGAGAACGAATGAAGAGCAAAATGTTTTTTTTCGGCCGTTTCAATATAGAAATTTCACGCTTTATAATCCCTATTTTCTAAGCAAATTTTCTGTTCTTTGCTCAAAATGATGAAACTGTGACAGTGCTAAATGATAATAACATTGCTTTTTTTTTAATTTTTCCCTGTTCAAAAAGAAAATGTTTTGATTTTTTACAAAGCTGATACAAATGTTAAGAGAACCAGAGTAAGGAAAAAGTACCTGATGCCCTCGGAGGTCTAACATCATAACGACCAACACAACAGCACCTATCAGCACCAATAACATGTACGCACAACAACTTTTATTTACGAAACGCAACTTTTACACTGTCAATGTTTTGTTTACCATAATCAAATCTACTTATCTAGAGATTTAACTTGAAAAAATTGAAAAAAAAAATAAATTGCAGCTTTTTCAATATTTATTCGGCACCTTTACTTTATGTCATAATTCTTATAACTATAAAGAAAATTTAAATTACTTTTTCGAGAAATGAGCTATTAGAAAACAAAGTGCCTTTGACAGTGTAAAACTCAATAAAATTTAAAATAAGTTCCTTCCAAGCAACAGTAGAATGTTGCGCAATATGTTCATCGGTTCTTATTAATAATGTCTTTTTTTTATTTTTGTATTGTTTTATTCATTTTTTTTCTTCTGAATATAAGTTTTTTATTTCGATAAATCTTTATCTCATCTTTCTTTTTTTAATGCTAATAATGTTAATATCTAGTTTTCGAAACATGCCTCCTATGAGTCGCGAGGGGGCACTCCACTCATTCTTGGTCCTTATGGGTTCGACCTTTGTCACCAGGCCGAAAGGGTGTGCAAAGTCTCTAGTTTTCGTGTCGCTGTTTTTTTTTTTGGGGGGGTCCCCTTTAGGGTCAAAAGCTAATTAGAAATACAGCATATGGATAAACGGAATTTGGCCTTGACTACTGTATCAGTTTTCGTATTACTGTTTTACAGGCCCTTTAGAGATCTAACGCTAAATAGCAACAACACATTTGGCCTTCTCTATTTCAATTCCCGTTTTACTATTTTTCGGACTCTTTGGGGGTCGGAAGCTTAACAAATAAATTATTTTGCCATGGTTTAACTGATTTTTGGACTTTTTGGTAAGCACAGTATTTGGATATACAGCATTTGGCCATGGCTGTTTCAGTTTTCGTATCCATGTCTTTCGGAGCCTTTGTAGGTCGAAAGCTAAACATAATATTTCTAGATACCCCCTCCCCTTTTTTATTACACATTTAAGAATGGGCTAGTCTATGGATAAGCGGTACGGTACACTTGTTATATATTGATAAACGAGAAAAGAAACATTGTAGTTATTAAGGTTAATCTATCTCTACAGAGTCCTGCAATCTTTGATAACATTTCTATATTTGGCAGTGAGATAATGTTCAATGTTTTAAGTTATGATTTTGAGATTTATATCTGGTTTTTTGCTTATTTACTGAGCTCATATTTCGGTAATGTGTATGCAAATTTGTGGTCTCGGATTTAAAACACACTGCGTCTTTTGCAAACAGATTTCATGTGTTCTGGTTTTACGAAAAGGGGTTTACACAAATTGACTATAAATATTCAAGGTTCATCACATGCACAGTGGAGTAAAATCAATGTTATCAATGCAAAAGATAGAACGTAGAAGTACTCGTAAATAGATACAGCATGAACAACGTTTAGAAAAACCTTGTCGTTTACATTAACTGGTTAATGTTTGTATGAAAATATCAAAATTTGATATTAGAAACAAACAACAATTTTAAAACCCCAATTTTCTCCAGGGCTGAGTGACTGTAATACAAATGGTCTCATTCTGACGAAATTAAAAGCAAACAAAAAAAAAGACAAAAACGAAACAAAGCAAAAGGTCATGCAGAAAGTGAGATAGCATAGATTTTTACATAGATACCAATTATTATTTTGCTCTACTCTCTCTCTCTCTCTCTCTCTCTCTCTCTCTCTCTCTCTCTGGGTTTTTCCTGATGAGATTAAAATCGCCAATTGCATCTCCACGTTACCAGAAGTTCAATAGAAGCCTAACAAAGGCTCTTTAAAAAAAATTCTTATATACTTTCTTCTGAAATTAAACTAATGCGAGTCTCATATGTGGATCGCAAAATGATCAGGTAATTTCTTAAATCTCCATCTTAATTTTATGGTCGACCGTCTTTATTAAATTCTAATCTTGTCTAGACGGACGGACAGTCTGAGTATTAGAATTGGCTTAAGGGCATTTAACTAACTCCACTCTCTCTCTCTCTCTCTCTCTCTCTCACTCTCTCTTTCTCTCTCTCTGTCTCTCAATCTCTGTCTCTCTCTCTCCCTCTCTCTCTTAACCTTTCTATCTCTCTGCCAACTCTTTGTATGTCTGTCTCTGTCTCTCTCTGTCTCTCTCTCTATCTATCTTTCTGTCTCAATCTCCCTCTGTCTGTCGGACTCTCCCCCTGTCTGTCTCTCTATCTGTCTATCAATCTATCTCTGTGTCTCAATTTCCCTCTCTCTCTCTTTCTGTATCTCCCTACCTCTCTCTCTCTCTATCTCTCTCTGTATATACATATACATATCTGTCTTTTACTATTAATATTTATCCCTCCCTCCTTCTATATCTCTTTTTTTTCAGCAGATTCTTTTCAATTATTAGTTCAAGAAAATTTCAAAAAGCAAGCGAAGTTAAGTGAAAAACTTTTGAATTAGTTTTTATGGTATAAATCATTCTTTGTGGAAAATTTCATTTCGACTACAGACTCTTATTAATGATTTTATAAGATCTGTCGTTCTAGTTTGCCAGAGGGTTGAATTTTGGTATTATCCTTTTTTTGTTCAAAGCTGGTGGAAAACTTTGAGGTGAGCCAAGCTGTTTTGTATAACATAGTACTTATTACAGTTTTTTTATTTACAAAATCCGCCATAAGTTTTCACTCTGACAAAATAACACTCTTTAAAAATAAAAATAATAAGGGATGCACATTGACATAGGGGATGTGGTACGAAATATACAATGATCATTTAGAAAATTTATTTTGTAAGCATTTGAAGAAAATATTTTTTCCACTTTTGCAACGTCTAAGTTTTAAAATATTGTTTTGTCTTCTGTAAAAGTCAATTCTATTTAAATAAGTTTGAACTTTGTATCCATCTCAGTTTAGATTATTGCACACTACCATTGTTGTTGTATTTCATCAATTTTACGTCTCCTAAGCTTGAATCAGGCATGCTGATACTGAGACAATTTTATTCATTTAAACAGCTTGTTTAAAAAAAAACAACTTTAAATGGCGCTGATTTGTAGACGCCAAAATGTCTATTTTCAGTTTTTAATCTTTGTTGGTACATTGCGATCGTGATGAAAGTTTCGATATGATATACAGTTATAGTATAAGTGCCACTGGTAGAATCCCAAAGTCTTTGCTTTATAATAAAATGAGAAACTAAAGGAGGCAACTGCATCTGTTATTTAACTCCTTTCAGAGACAGATGAAGTGTTGATGGGAGCAAACGCAATTCATATGAAGTAAAACGGAAAGAATTCGTTTTTTTTTCAGACAGCAGTATTGTAAGTATCATCTACGAATTAAATTCGGCGTGAAGACGTGCAAAGAGAGAGACTGCGACAAAAAATGGTGGTGAATGGACGTTTGAGCACAAAAGTAGGAACTTATAAAACCTTTAGGCTTACCGTGAAGAGTAAGAAGAAAGATGCTTGTTTGGGTGTGTGGGCATGACAAGGAGGAAATTTCAACAACTTAAAAAACACAAACATTTTTATAACTGATTCGAGAAAAATTAAACGTAACAAAGGCGTTTCTTAAACCAGCGCTGTGTTCCTTTTGTGCACGGCATGCATTACTTTATTCGAATTAGCCAGGTCTAAAGGAGTTATAGCAAAACTGCCATTTATTGATCACGTGATTGTTACTAACGTTACTCATGCGCTTTTATGTATCAAAAGTGCTCTCACATGATTCAGTAAAGCTGCAAAATAGGTTTTTTTTTCTACCGTGTTTGCGACACCTGCAAGAAAGAAAGTGGAAGAAGTTTTGCTGTTTTTCTAAGAGGCACGTGGTCTTGCTGGGATCAAGGTCAGAAAGATTACGAAAAGAATCTTAACCTTGCAAGTAACAAAAACACCGAACTCACCTCTTCCTTAAAGATTGATCAATCTGAAATTCGGTCATACCTTGGTTTAGTGCACAGCGTACAGCCGTACTTATCAAAGAGATCATGGTGGGAAAACCCAGCATTTTGTCTTAGATCGAGATTGATAGATTCATAGAGGCAGGAATGTAATTTTTTTCACTTTATTCAAATTTGATTCTGTAAGTTCATTTTAAGTTATACTGAAAGATTTTAATCTGTCATAACTTGAAACTAAAACTTTAAAAAGTTGGTAAAGCAGAAAGTCTAAGAACATGACTTTAAAAATCTGGTAAAGTAGAAAGTCTGATAACATGACTTTAAAAATTTGGTAGAATGGTAGTACCAAGCAACCGTTTTAGAGACTAACACCAAGAACATAGACATCTACATAGGCATAACAGAGAACATATTCACAACGCGGTTCAACCAGCATAATGTCAAGCTTTAGGCTACCCCACAGAAAGTCGACCACGGCTCTCAGCCAGCGAACAAGTATGGGAACTAAAAGAAAAGAAAAAAGACTTTAAAATTTCAGGTGAAATTATAGAGAAGTCAAAGGCGTACTCCACAAAAACTTGTGCCTTTCAGAAAAATATTTCATTTTAGTAAAGAAGCCAACTCTAAACAGAAGAAATGAAATTTTGTCAACATGTATGCACAGTAAAAAGTATTTACTCATAAATGCAAAAGAATCGAAGCAAATTAACGAGGACCTAGACGAACATGATGGGGGAAAGGAATAGAAACAGTTGCCTTACGACACACCTACCAACCGGACGGCGAGAAACACGATGTCGCATAAAAATAGGTAGGATTAGGTTACAATGTATACAAAAGCTCCTTAACAAGTTGAGCTCTGTATTTCATGACATAAAAAACCTAGAGTCTATCTATCTCTTTCATTCTCTCTCCTCGATCTCTGTTTCCCTCCCTATCTCTCTCTGTCTCTCTCCTCACCTTGATCCGCATGCATAAGTAAACGTTGAACACCTACACTCATTATCTTGAATTTCACTAGTAGTCTTTGGTATGCCTCTCACCAGAAAGAAGAAACAACATTAACCATCTCAACATCTAATTTTTATCTTGGCCTTCTAAAACGACAGCTCGCTCTCTCACAGTCAATGTTCAGAGTTTTGTTAAAGTGTCAGGTCTGAAACAGCCAATCAAAGATGCGGCTCTCTTCAAGGTCATGGTACCGGGAAAATTATCTCAAAGAGATTGCCTCTCCAATGCTGCCCTTTTGTTTTCTTTTTTTACTCACTGACCACAATCTGAGATTTGTTCTTGACGTCTGCTTGAAAAAACAGTGAAAAAGTGTTTTCAGCTTTTCTCATTCCGTTTACAAAATTAATCAGGCGGTTTTCTCTTTTCATTTGTTCGTGATTATTTACACAATGAGTTCACTCGAATATTAAAGTTTTTTTAAAAACTTAATTTCTTTTCGAGGCGACTTTTCCGTGCAAATATCTTGGGAAAGTAAGAATTAAAAGGAAATGACTTGTAAAACTACTCATGATATAACGCAACTTTAGATTATTTCATTAAGTAAATCTTCAGCTTTTTATCAGACTATTTGCTCTTTATGTTCTATGCAAAAACAAAATTCTCACACATAAAGAGAAGTTCTAAAAGGAATTTATCTTTCTTTTGAAAAAAGTGCAATATCTGCTGAGCCAGATTACCTTTGCCTTTCCTGATACAGTCATAACATTATTATTTGAAATTGTTTGCCTGCTAAACTCTTGACAAACCTATGATGGACCCACAAAATTCTGCCTCTTTACGAATTCCTATATGCTACTTGTTCTCCTGTTGCTTACGTCTGTTTAAAAAACCTCAACGCTAGAACATGGACAACAATTATTCTTCTCTTTCTGAGCCTTCTGGTTTGTTTTGATTTAAGTCATATATCATGAGACTTTTTAGTGAAACATTCGAAATTAGAGCTTGTTGAACATTTCACTTGCTTTCCAGTAGAAATATCGTTCTTGTTGAACGCGGACATTCGAGAGATTCAGTGATATTATCAATATCATTGTGCAAACTCAGTTCCTGTTAGAGACATACCATATCAAGGTTTTCTTTAAATTTTCTTGTAATTGGTGTGTTAAAGTCGTAAAAATTAACAGTGCATGCTAGCCATTTTGCCATCCACAGCATTTTTTTTTTTAATTGGGCTATATTAATTTATATAGAAAAACGTGCTTAAAATATTTGGGTTTTTTTTTTACAAAGGTTGGAGAAGGAAGAGGTAGTGAGTGAAAAAGAGAAGTAGGAGAGTCAATCAGGGTGTAAATGTGACCTGGTTAAAAAACGTAAGAAAGTAAAAAGAGGTCAAGTGTAGGAGGAATGAAAAATGTGTGTGAATCAAATATAAAAGATAAAGAGGAGAAGTGAAAACTAAAGGCCATGAAACAGGGATGTGGACAAGAAAAATTCAACAGGGCTTAGATAAATAGATGAAGAAATTGACAGAGGCAAGGATAAATAGCCATACAAGCGTAGGTAAAGAAAAGGAGAAATAAAACGATGGATGACTGGTAGGTCTTTTTTAATGGGGAGTAATATATTGGAAGACAGAAAGCGAGATGGAGAAGTAGTTTAAAAGATCTAGAACTATTTTAAGAAACATTTAAGGAAATATCCTTTGGCTACATCATCCGTCTAGTAAGAAGGGGATCAGTTTCCGCAGACTTCTTCACAAACGGCTGGCTCATGCAGGAACTCAAGAGAATTCATCTTGATGAGCCAGAGGCACTCTGATGGTCCTGATCGCACCAACTTGTGGAGATCAAAGAACTGACTTGAGAAAAAAATCCATGCAGAATTTGTTTTCGTGCATAGTTTTTCAATTTGGAATTTGAATGGTTTAACACTTAGGGCAGTGACAGGTTTTTTTGTTTTTTTTTTTGGTTTTTGTTTGTTTGTTGTTTTTTTTTTTTTTTT
>BMAT01007240.1:344883-356959 GCA_019649035.1 Elysia marginata
CAGTTTTGTTTTGCGAGTTTGTAGCAATGACCTCTTGTTCTAGTGTCATTGTTGAATGTAAGATATTCTTCAACATTAACGTTATAGAAACCGTTTGTTAGTTTTTATGCTTCTATTAAATCTCCACGAACTCTTCCACTGGCTCTGTGGCCTAGCGGTAAGACACTCGCTCAGAGATCGGGAGTTGCGTGGTTCGATCCCCGGCCGAGTCAGACCAAGGACTTAAAAATTAGAATTAACAGCTGATTTGCCTAGCGTCTGGCATTATGGATTCAGTGTTAAGTCGGGTCGGCCCGGTTTCAGAATAATGTGAGTGGGTGTGGTGTACGAAAGCGCTGCTTATATCACAGTGTGGCAGCACGCTCTCAATTGTCCACAGCGCCGTCTATGATATTACCTCGAAGTTGACTGTGACATGAAAATTCAAACAATCAACATCCACGAACTCTTCCAAACATTAGCCTTGCAACCTTTGCTCGTAGCTGAGGTGAGATTCGACATATCTGGTGTTAGTTTTGTTGCCCGTCGTTGAAGGTTTTTTTTTAATTATTGCGTTTCTTTTATTAATTGGGGGCCTTATACAATTCCCATAAGCAGTATGTGAGCGCACTAGGCTTTTGAAAAGAGTCTTAAGCATAGGTTTATTGATATAGCCAAAAGGCCTTCTGATAAGTCCCACAATTCTATTGGCTCTATTTACTGTTTTTCGCAGGGTTTTCTAAATTTTATACTAGGTCCGCGTACACACCTAAATAAATTTTCTTGCAAGTATACTTTTCTATCTGTACCTCAATGTGTTTGTCTTTCATTGTAGAACTATACTCATGTTTATTATGTAAAACTTTGAACTTTCTCGCATTAAACCGTACTGTTCTGTACCACTCTCTCAATGATTTCAGACCGTTTTATAATATTGTTTAGTATTGTTTATAAATGAGAAGACTTTGGCGTCTTGGCAAACATCTTAATACACGATGTGACCGTTTCTGGCATGTCCTTGACATAGCATTTAAACATGGCAGGGCCCAGAAAACTTCTTCCCTGGGGTAGTTCTGACAGAACAGGCTGTCAGCTAGATGCAGTAGCATATAGTGACTACTTGTTGTTTGCGATCAGTTAAGAAATCTCCAAGCCAACTCAGCACGTTGCTTCTAATTCCATACTGTTTAAGTTTATACAGAGGGCGCTGATTCAGGACACAGTCAAAACGCTTTGCAAAGTCAAGGTATATTGCATTAAACTGGGTTGACACTATCCAGTATCTTTGTAATTGTGCATTCCCCTAAACATTGAAGAAGCTGCTTCACATGCGGGCCACCGTTCAAAAAGCCATGCTGATTATGGGATAAATATAGTTCCATATGTTTAATAATGTATTGTCTTAGAAGGGACTCAATCCGCTTACACACAACTTGCACACAATTGAGGTCAGACTTAATGGTCTCTAGATAGATGGGTCTGATTTCCTACTTTTTTTGTAAATGGGGCTTACTTGTGCATTTTTCCATCACATTTGCTCACTGAGTGAGTTGTTAAAGAAAACTGTGTGAGGAACTAGGAAAACCATCCACATTGGTCAAAAAATGAAAGTTACTTTATATTGAATTAAAAGAAGAGGTTGCCCTTATTTCATTACTTTTTATTTGAAGACGATATGTTGAATATCAATAAAAAACAATAAATTTTATTAATGTTATTAAGTTGGAGATAAAGTAAAATATTTTCTTTTAAGGGCTATAACTCCAAGTGTGTATCAGCGACATGTGGATGGTTCTTTCAGCTCCTCACAAAATCGTTAGTGGTTAACTCAGCTTATTAAATGCTTCTTAAAGTAATCTAATGTGTCTTTTAAAAGGTCCTTGGGCCTTTGTGGTATTAAAGTTTTTTTTTTAGTTTAGTTAATGCATTGTCCTCATCTTTGCCTATATTCAATACCTTCCATCTGGGGCCTGCTTAGAGTGTTTGAAGGGCGGTTAGTTTAGCTGTTCCGCCTTCTACAGGCCCTAGCAGGATAAAACGAAGAGTCCTAGCAATACAGAATAGTATACAGAGTTTATATGTCCCGGCTACACGCAATGTCCGTCATAAAAAAAACGTAACTTTTGGTAACTCAAGAATATAACCATGAGAAAAGATAGTATAACATCACAGACTGATATCTCTCTTCGCAACAAAATTCATATAATTTGGAGTTCGATAAATCCTCAACGTAGACACAAAGAGTAAAATAGCTTCGGGGATTTTTAAACCCTTACAAACTAAACAATACAGAAGCAACACTGAACGTTCCCAAAAATAATTTTGTAACGTGCTAGCTCCTACAATCGATATTAAGACACATTTTATGAAACAGTCAAGGCATCTGTTAACATTGTTATGTTTGTACTACTCCTCCTCCTACTACTACTCCTCCTCCTCCTCCTACTAGTACTAATACTACTACTACTACTACTACTACTACTACTACTACTACTACTACTACTGCTGCTGCTACTATTATTATTATTAATGCTGCTACCACTACTACTAATACGGTTGCTACTACTGCTGTTGCTGTCGCTGCTCCTGTTCCTGCTGCTGCTGATATTACATTTGCTCTTATTACTATCTTCGACACCACTGTTTTATGATTTTGCTACTGTTACTGTTATTTCTAATAATACTTCTTCTACCATAGAGGCTTTTTCTTTTTTAAACAAGGTACACCACTACGCATTTTCTTTACTTCTCCTAATTATTACTACTAGAATGATTATTACTACTTTTACAAGTGTGACCATTATTTTTATTTTACCAAGTACTAGTCTTACAGGACTGCAGATTAGAACATAGTTATTATTTATACTTGTGACAATCGTAAATTTATAGTTTAATGTAATGGACTTACACGATTTACAGCTCTTAAACGAAATCATATACATTAAATGTATGAATCATATCACATACGAGCGTAAGGGCAAAATTGGCGGTTTTGGCGAAATATGTTTACATTCTACTGTTTTGAAGACAAGTATGAATATCAAATTCCTCAAGTGGTTTTATAGAGCTTATTCTATTCTTGTTCTTTCGTATACCCCGAGGCTAATTTTCTTTATGATGAGCGCCCTAATCCCTTGCGAATACGTGGCATAAGGAACAGTCAATTGTAAATCAACTGATAGTAATGGCTTTTTTTTTTTGTTGTTTTTAGAGAGTAATACTTGCTTCCAAATAATTACCTGAGTTTCCCTACTTTCATTGCCCTGCTTAAGTTGATATTTTGTTAAATCTCATAGTCTGAAATGGTTTTCAGTACAGGTCGTAATGCCATAACACGGGTTTTATATTCGATTCAGCTAAAAAGTTGTTATATCATAGTTGGGTTATAGAAAGGGAGAAAATGTTAACTTTTTAAAGTTAATAACAAGTTGGTTTTTTTTTAAGCACAACAACTCCATTGCGGCTTTTAAAACGAGATCAAACCTCTCTGAACTCACCGAGTAAAAGAAATTATTTTAGCAATTCATTTATTCAACAAACTGTTGAAATATTGAAGCTAGAGGCTTTGGAAAAAAAGATGTATGGCTGTTGACAACACAGGGATAAAAATAATCACTGTCGATCTAGCTTCGGTTCTTTTAACGTGTAAAGTTATATGCAATAGTTAATGGTGTGGTGTAAAACAATGGAAGTTTTATTCCTTTGTTTTCATTAAGGGGAAACGGATTTAATTTGTGCACAGCTTTGCTTACCATCGTACGCAGAAATACGTATTTGCAATATGAAAAGATTATGAAATCATTGATCAACTTGTGTTTCAAATGAAACGCACTTTGGATATACATATACTTTGGAGAAGACTACTATTTTTTGTTGTTGTTTATTTTATCTCAATTCCATACTGAAAGAGCAGCATTATAAGTATTAAAAACAAGCCTGCATATACAGCGTAGAGTTGTGTGCAGCTTTCACACAAAATAAATCCACTTGCGCCATTTTGACAGTGTGTGATGTACACGTATAAGTAAAACCCTTTTCCCGAAATAATGAAGGAAAAACATTAGGCGATTCCATTTTTACAAAGAATTTAAAGATATTATCAAAAATCTTATTTTTTGTTTGTAGTTTTTTTTCTTAGCCGTTGTGATGTTCTTTAAAATGAAAAGCATCATGAACTTTAATGTAAATCAAGGAAAATGCAAGTTGACTTATTTTGTGGTAGCTCTGCATTATCATTTCTGCACAGGATGTGAAACTCGTAGATTTTTAAATCAAATTCATTA
Source organism: Elysia marginata (assembly GCA_019649035.1). Lineage (NCBI taxonomy): Eukaryota > Metazoa > Mollusca > Gastropoda > Plakobranchidae > Elysia > Elysia marginata. The sequence goes on from BMAT01007240.1 coordinate 349,146, forward strand.
TTGAATTTAAAAAAAAAGAATTACAGAAGAACTGCAATGATTAGCTAGTCCACAAATTCAAAAATTTATAAGGAACAATAACTTGGTCCAAGTTCACAAGCGAAACGAGTATGATAAAGGTATAAAAATACCAACATAAAGGACAGTCTTTTCTATTGATGTTTTTATTTATTTATAACACGAACATTTATATCTATGTATTTCAATTGATTTTTTTTTGCTCTTTACTTTTCTCATTACGCGTATGATGTGTTGTCAATTATGTTAATATTACTAGTTTCTATTATTGTAAGTCATGTATGCATGAATTTACCTGTTTTAAACTTTATTTTTATGTTTGTCTGACGAGGGCGTAGAACCAATTTCTAACTGGAATACGTATCTCTCAATTTTTTTAACTTTCAAATTTATCAAAGTCATTTATTTCCCGAGGCGAAAGGTGTTCATCACCCTACTTAGTGAAATTTTTCGTTTGATTTGTAGAGATAAATTTTTAAAAAAAACTTTATCAAAGCCTTCGTTTGTATAAGAGTATTCTAGACAAGTTTTTATAACAGTCTACGGTATAAAAACTAGGCATGGAATATGGGCATTTTTCATACTAATAGTAATTTCCTGACCAAAAAATTGTAACGCGAAGACCAAATTATTAATTATTAAAAGCTTCGTATATTGGCTTAAATGTCGCATGAAATCGACGACGGAACAGATGAGTCAATTCTTTTAATGTGGCTTATTGAGATAAGATGGAATAAAAAATGTGTCTGATGGATAAAAACGTTGTCTGATGGATAAAAACGTTGTCAGAATCTAAATCAGGTTTTTCATGAAACGTCTTAAAAATGATATGTGTTTATGAGCACCACGTAGATGAAATCTGGAAGTTGTCCCTATACACCACTATTGATTTTCACAATTCATTCTAAATACCATAATTACATTCACTTTAGTTTGTAAAAAATGGCTTAAATCTTACTTGTAAAGATTAGAGACTTTGTACATCAGCATAGACTTGAAGATAAATTTTGTGAATATACTTTTCTTTCGAAGATACGTCCTATTTTGCCAAACAGTTTCTATGTATCTTCTCTCTTGCTCCTTCTCTCCTCTCTTCATCTATCTTTAACTTGGTTGAGGCGAGCGCCCAGGGACAACCAGCCAGTGACACACTTAAGGAAGCATATTAAAGGTCTTAAGAAGGTTAATTGGTGTGAAGGCCGCTAAGCACAAAGTGCGAGCTTTCAAGACATAGAGACAGTGGCATGATAGGAAGATAAAAACGGAGAGAGAGAGAGAGAGAGAGAGAGAGAGAGAGAGAGAAACCGAATCCGAGGAAAAGTAGAGGATCTACCAGTTATAATTACTTTAATATTGGTATAACACTTTGAATGCAGTAACAGATTTGGCCGAAGGCAAAAAAGTTAAGAAGAATATTGCTCTAACTTGTTTATAATCATTATGTATGATGATTTAAAAGAGTTTTTAAACTTAGACATAATCAGGCCTTTTTTTAACTTATACCTGGAAGGATTAGGCCTACTAGAGAACAGCACCTTTCAAAGTGTATAATTATGCATCGTTCAATACTGAGGATTTAAGAAAAATATCAGAGTGTATAACTTGTTTACAACATACTTTATCAATGCTCATAAAAATGAGTGTTCCCATCACACCATGTACGCCCCTTGAGCTAATCGTTAAAGCAACCCTTAAGTGTTGCAGATGCCACCTCTTATCACGATAAACCGAATCGCTTTAAGCACTCAAATGCAGTAATGATCTGGTGGCACAAGCACTGCTGTTGCCAGACAAATTAAGGCAAGACTTAGATGCTAACACCTGACAAGTGATTGGTTAGTGCGATTTTTCTGCGATATTGAATGTATTACACTCTTATAAAATTTCCAATAGTGTTTTAATAAATTAATGGAATGTTCTTTGTGCAGTGTATATATTTTTATAGTAAAAACCGCCATTGCAGAAACAATGGTATTGATTATTTAATTGCTCTTAATTTGCTTTTGTATTGAATGCTTTCTCGAATATTTGTTCCATGAAGTTAAAAATCAGAAAAAATACAGCGTTCTTCAAGCTATAATAGGTATAATGTAAAAGAATTGTTCAACTTCATAAAAATATAACCATAATGAAAAAATAGATAATTATGCTTCCTTTTGAAAGTTGACAATAATCGAAAAACCATGCCCAGTAAAGTTCTTTCTTTTGTTGCAAAATCCTAATGTTTCTTGAACATCTCGAAAATGTGTACATAGAAAAGCAAGCCATTCAGGATCAGAAAGGCATATAAATTATTTTTATTTAACAAGGTAAATGCACAAATTTCGTATATATGAAACTTCCCCCAGATTGTTTAAAACGACAAGAAGAAAGAATATACAATGCTTTCCATTAGCATGGAAATGATGATTTTTTTGGTTCTGATCATACATTGAATTTGAATTTATCTTTCATTTTGCTCTTTGTCAAGAATGAACTTGTCGGTTTAATAGGCTTTTGAAGATTACAAAAGCAAAAGATTGAGGAGGACCCGAAGGACTTACATTCAAATCTGAAAATTTTGTTGGTTTTGTTTGTTTCTGTGCTATTTTTAATGAGTCAGTACCCGGTCATTCGGTCACTCGGTCATTTGGTTATCACTAGCCAGCAATCTAGCAGTGGAGTCTTGGGTGAAACAATCGAATTACCTACACCTACGACTTTGATTGGATTCGCGCCCTATTTTAGCAGCGCTGGTTTTAGCAAAGCGGTCACAGTAAGAAAATGGAGTTAGCTAGTCAAATATGAACTGTCACTGCAGCAGTTACATGTTTCTGTATAATGCAATACATTTTTCTTGGACAATTTAAAAGCAGTTTTATTGAAGTAAAAAGATAGATAAAGAGAGAGAGATAGATAGATAGATAGATAGATAGATAGATAGATAGGTAGATAGATAGATAGATAGACAGACAGATGGATAGGCAGACAGATAAATAGATAGATTGATAGATATACGTAATAGTCTAGTTCTACCTTTGTGTTGTCGCGACACTGTGTTTCAAGCCGTCTCTTGGATCGGTATTACTTCAAGCGATGTATAGATAGATAGATAGATAGATAGATAGATAAATAGATAGATAGATAGATAGATAGATAGATAGATAGATAGATAGATAGATAGATAAACAGATAAACAGTAAGTAAGATATCTATACAATAAGAAAAAAATATTGGGAGAAAAGCGATCTAGAAAGACCAGATGGGAAGGTATTTTAACTGGTTATCTCCAATATGAGAGAGAGAGAGCCGGGGAGGGGAGGGAGAGAGAAAAACGTGATGATATATAAATTTAACATGGTCTCCGTATGAGATGAGGGCGAAAGGGAAGAGGCCTAGGGTGAGATAGAGAGGTTGAATGAGAGAAAAAGAAAAGTAAAAGGCTTATTTTTTTCAGTTAGAACATTGTTTTGATCAACCCCAATTTGTGTTTTTTTTCCAGGTTTTTTGTATAATATGAAAATTCAAGTCGTATGAAACAGAGATTCTCCAAGGTAAGGCAGTTTTGTTTAAGTATGTTTTTTGCAGTAACCTTTTCTTTGCAACAACTTGTATGTGTCCATTTTTGTCTCAAATAATTCTTTTTCGTTTATGAAATGTTATCAATGTATAAATAATACAGTCTAATCTATGTCTTAGTAATAGTCATATATTTTAAACTTGACGTTAGTAGTAATGTTGTAGCTGGTGCATTTTATTTGTTATTAGTGTCGAATTCTCGGTGTAAGTCGCTTTGAAGCACTCTAGAAAAAGCTGTTCTATAAGTTTTATTATAATCATTCTTATCATTGTTATTATTATGTTTATTATTATTATTATTATTATTATTATCATTATTATTATTATTATTAAGATACCCGCGAATTTCACGGGTTTAAGCAAAGATGATGGCATTGGTTTAATTTCAGGTGAAAACGGATATCTGATTGTTTGAGACTGGTTGGGGAAAAACTATCCTTATATGAGAATCGCCAATCCCACTCAAAAGGTCATATACACTGCTCATGTTGTTCGTCTAGATAAAGAAGATAACATGATAAGACTTTAATTTTTAAAAATACACTAAACCATTTAACTAAGGTCATTCGATTGAAAAAAGCCTAGCGCATTGGCATTTGTAGTGGTCGAAACCCTGACCCTGACCTCCGCACATTTCGACTTTCACATTATTAGCACGACGCTCTAACCATCGCCCCAACTGTACTCTGGTGGTTTACATCATCTGAAGGAAGTCATAGTGGTTTAGGCTGGCTTGTAAAGAAAAAAGAGACTGAAAATGGCTTGGCTTCGTATTCAAATTTAAAACGTCGCAAAGGACCTTTCCCAGATTGAGTTTAGATTGCTAAACAACAACATGAACTCATCCAAAACATTTAATGTACTCTTCCAAGTTTGAGGCGACAAACGTCGACCTAGATATAGATCATTCTACGATCATCTGCCTCGGTTAAGCAATGAGATGACAGCGCTTTACTACGAAGAGGGGCGTTAGGTTTTTTGTAAAAAACCAAGGAGATTGATATCACTATGAATTACCCACAACACTGGTGCATGTCCCTGGAACAGTGAATTATGCCACCTATCATAAAAAAATTGAACCTTTTTAAGTCTCTCCGAATTTGTAGCTTTTTGCAAAAAAAAAAAGTGTAGGCCTAAAACGAAATTATTGTTTCCCAATTACATTTGTTTTAGAATGGATTATTATTTTTATTGTAAGTTTTGTTCCCTCTATGTCTCTATCTCTGTCCCTAGTTCTCCGTCTCTACTCATCTCCCTTGACTTTACAACTCCTCCTGTTGCTCTCCAGCATTCCATTAATCTTCTCTCTCGTGCGCTCTCCTGTGCTCTTGCTCTCTCTAGCCCATCTCCACGCCTCTGTGGTTGCGAATAATTAGGATGGGATTTGAAGTTTATTATCGAAAAAGAGGATTTATTCTCCAAAACAAATTGAAGGGACGCAAATGTATATATATTGCTTGACCCAATGTGGTAAAACTTCCGTTACAAGAATACTTTTTTTGTAAAGAGCTTGGTAAAATAGCTTTATTTGAGAACCTGCAGCTGGTGCAGATTCTAAATCACAGTAAGAAGTTACATGGCCCTTTACCGTGTCACTCAATCTTTTAAATAAATGCACCCCATCCTTCAATTCGGATTTAAAGTAGATAATGTCTAAAAACATTAAGACAGATGGGGAGTCTAATAGAAAACAAATAAAAAAGAAAGGCATCCGTTCAGACGACTGGAAGTCTAGGAAGTCTTTAATTTTTTGGGATGCTTGTATAGTGATATTCAATTCATTTTCTCTGTATGTAGTACATATTTTTTCTTTATTTTCTCTCCTACTTGGGAAGTTTTGTTGGTTATCGCCAGACCATCATCTCGTTTCATCTCGGTAAGTCCGATTTATTGTAGTTGAGAGAGCAGGCTAGACCAACTCGCATGTCTCGGCTCCATCAAAGCTTTCCATGGTAACGTCGTTGTTGGAATTAGTTGTGCAACAAGGTTGTCTTTCTTTGTACAGCGAGTTTCTTTTGGCGTGTGTTGCTATGTCTACTTCCTCTGAAGTTATAGTGACATAAGTTTGGGCAAACAGAAGTGGCTTATGTGGTCGTCTTTTATTGAGAGATAGAAATTTCATGTTTCGAATGGTATCAGTTGTGACTATTTTTGTCGTAGATGTCGTCTGATAGACAAAACCGAAAATGTTATGATTTTAATCACCAGAAGAGAGAAATTCAACTACTCTTTTTTGTTCTTCACAATAAAAAAATAGTAATCATAAATGAACCATCATAGTTGTCTGCCTTTTGGATGACATTACTAAATAGTCTGTCTTGACCCGGTCGTCACTACTACATGTCGTCCGTCTACAGCTAGATCTAGTTGTTTTTCACGTGTTTCTCATGCGAACATTGAATGAATAAAGAAAGGCATCCAGGGGAAATTAGGCACAAGTCGCTCAGACGACTGATAAGATACAGTAAATAATGAACCCATTTTTTTCGCTTCGAATGTAAATATCTTGGGATTGAGAAAGGTTAGAGTTCACATTGTTTTCAGAATGTTTAAAGCAATAGAATGCACTTTTAGAAAGTGTTAATGCCTAATTCTGTCGAAATTCAAAATTCTGCCTGATTTACGCTGGGTCCCTTACATATGTTTTCTGCTTTTTGAAAACGGGCCTTTCGCTCGTTCTTATGATAAAAGACCAGGCAGATGCGCCTCGGGGAGATAAGATAAATTTAGCTCCAGCCGGAACTTTTAAAGATCAATACTGAGAACACACAAGGATTGGGTCAAGGCCTTCCTCCATTTTTTTTCTAAAAAAATTTAAAACAAAACAATATAACTTACATGAATGAGTTTTCTATGATATTTTCTATTCCGCTATCGAAGAAAAATAACAGTGCTTTATCCAAATGCCCGACTTATAATATCGTAACCTTGACCATGTTTTAGAATTTAGATTCACATAATACTCGGGGTTGTTATTGTTCGATGAAAAAAAGGCTGAAAACGGCATGAGACTCTTTGTGCTTTGGAATTAATAGAGGTATAGAGTAACAGTTGGCAAGGACAAATTCTTTAAAACGCTAATAGAAGCAGGATTTCTGCTCTTAAATAAGTTTAAACCTGCAAAAGTTTACTTGCACGCAGATAAAAAATTTTCGGCTGAAATTCCAAAGTTGAGAGGGACAAAGAAAGCTGAAATTAGCTTAAATCTAAAAGATTTACATCCCTGATTACTCTTTCTGTTCTGCTCAATAGAAATGCATATTAACACTTGTCCTCCAATTTGATTTGACCTTTTCAGTATTGCCATAGCCTTGCTCATAAAATGCGCTCTAGTTTGAGTTCTAAAAAAAATAAACTGAACCCTCTTTAACGTTCATCTTATCTTCTGCACCTATTTTTTTTTTTACTTTAAAGTAATAAAAAAAAATTGGTGCAGAATTATCTCTTCACACATTAAAACCTTTGAGGTGCAAAATGAATATCCTCTCAACACAGGATTAATTCTTTTGCATAAATATTAGTCTGAAAATAAAATAAAATAAGTCATTCACTTCTGCCTGCATAATCTTTTTTCGAAATGTATACAGTTCTTTAATTACAAACTAAAATTTATGTATGAGATTGCTAGTTACAAAATATTTATGTCTACTATTACTTATTACAGAGTTTTACAGTAATTTCTATGTACAAAACTAATATTAATCGAGTGTCTTCATCAGAAGAAATCAGTGTAAACAGCATATCGTTTTTTCAGCATACAACAACTGGGTGTATTTATTGCAGCCTGTTTCCTATGGGATGGGGACCAGGTTCATCACATTTACAAAGATCACATGACTTGAATTAATACTTATACGTAATTGAAATTAACAGATATGTTTAGAGTTTTCAGATTTACCAGCGATACCTGTGAGATCATTAGAATAATTTTCAATTAAAGAAATTGTCAAATTTTGCTTTGAAGATTCTGATTTATTAACTTGATGAGTCAGCAGCAGAATAAACAAGTCTGGAATGAGAAACAAAACTAGACATTCCAGGTATTCTCTTATTTCTACATTTGCACAGAATAATTCATTATACCGCCAAGTGTGGTAATAAAACCGGTGCTTTTAATGTCGCAAAGAGATTTTCTTCGCAAGTCATAAGATTCTCTATACCATTATAATTTTACAAGCTGGCAGACCCCTATCAAAAGAACGGGAAACAGAAACAAAATGTTCTAAAATAAGATTTTT
>BMAT01007240.1:357789-368018 GCA_019649035.1 Elysia marginata
CATATTTTCTAGTCCCACATATCTAGATCTAGATCTAGAGTAAAGTTGATTCACTACAGAGTGAGTCGCAGAATTTCTTCCCTGTCTTCGTGCTAGATCTAGAATCTAGATCAGATTGTTCCCTGTCTTCGTGTAATCGAATCTGAATTCATAAGGATTTTTGACACGTTAAACTTCATAACAAAATCAAATTTAAAGGCGTTAATCCCAATTGCCTCTTGAAGTCAAACCTTTCACTAATTTTGACGTAACGTCACTCCACAACAACTTTCCGAGAAGACGGAAGTTTGTGGCTTCGAAGCGATGAATCAGAAAAGAAAATAGTTCCTTATAAAAACAATGGATATTTATTTTTTTTCGTGTTTTATTTTTGAATTTTGACCCTTTTACGAAAATATACAGCTTATTTAAAGGCATTTTAAACACATGTGACGCTTTTATCGTAAGCGGTCTAGGAGGAGTTAACGGCCGATTTTTTTATATTCATGCGCTCCTCATTTATAGATATAGATAACCCTAAATGTTTAACTGTTTAAATGATCAAACTTCAACTTATATTGCTAGACATATCATGAATAATACTTATCAATCTGGCAAATAGGAATTTATATTTTAAATGTCTTTCTTGATGAGTGTACTTTGAATTCACGCAATAATTGAAACATTTACATACTTTAAGTATCTGTTGGCTTTTTAAAGACTTCAATGGACTGAGACTATTAAGTGAGATAATTTGTTCCCTCAATTTACAGATAAATGTAGCCGAAGAAACTAAGGCATTTTGGTGCGAATTTCTTGAATTTTGCTGGTTCGCGATAATTTTGCGCAATATCTCAGTTGAAGAAGTGCCAGAGTTTTTACTTAAAATTTTCAATAAGTTTTTCATAATTATGGAATGTTTGTTTTTTTTTTTTTTTTGTTTCCAATTGTTTCGATGTTTTCGATAGGAAATTCTCTTTTTGAATTCTAACACTAAAATGATCGACTGTAAAATAATCTCTACAGCGTATCAGTAATAAATATTTTGTTAATCAAGAAGAATTGGAAAAAAGTTAACACATTCTTATGTTCGGAATTTCTTTGATTTTGATCTGTTACTATCCAATTCACCATGAAAGAAACAATATTGGCAATCAGATTCTTGTTTGTAAAACATGGGAAAAGTAAACGAAAATCGCTATTGGTTGCTGAGACATATTTGAGACTTATTTTTGTTTACGTCTGGTCCAACCATAAAAATTCTACTTATTTTTTGGCTTCCTTTTGAACCAAGCGTTGTAAAAAAGGTTACTTAAAATATTTATCTCAACCTAAACATTAGCTGCCACCTTCCTCACACATAAAATAGTTTTGGTATCATTAAGTCTTTGGTGATCCATTTGACGTCTTCTTTTTATGATGTTTTCAAAAGAAAAACCTCCGTTTTTAAAGTTGTGGCAGTTTTGTGTCATTTAACGTCAAATTTCTCAAGCATTTTCTGCCCAGCCAAGAAGCAAATCCATAAAGCTATTACTTATTATTGAGTATATAAAAATATCAATTGTAGATTTAGTATGCTTCATAGTATGATTATCATTGACAACTTTTACATGTACGAACTGGCTGTAAGTGTCTTTGTTTTAGCTCCATACTGATTGGTGGGCATTTTGTTAGTATCAGTACGCATCACGCCTTTCATTACCGCTCCACTCCCTCCTACTGTTAAAAGCTAATTTAAAAAAAAAACGATGAAAGGAAATAAACTCACACATTGCGTTTTCGTTGTTGTAATTGCTTCATCTCAAAGCACAAGGGGTGACACAAGAATAGCATGAGAAGAGGTGCCAATTGTGTAACAAGAAAGAAATCTCGATAAATATGTCAGCAGAATAACTTTTACTACTGCGGTTACTTTCTTCTATTTTCTCTATTACGTGGCCTTCTATATTCCTCTCTTCGAGGGGATAATATTTATTTACTAAAAATAGAACATAGTTATTGTCCAAAGTTCCGAGTGTGATTTATCTTGTCTGTAAGCTGTAACAGATAGGAGCCACGGTTGATGTACTATACGACTTTAGTGGAGATTATTTGATAATATCAAACAACGAGCGGGCTATTAAGTGAGAACAGACGGGAGTCTCGCACGGAACTACCAATAGTCGCGACGAGACCAGATGTAGCTTAGATTAATCACCACCATTTATTGTCAATGGTCAATTTACATCTTGAGATCAAGACTTGTACAGCTTAACCAAATCGTTATTCTGAATTTGTGTCGAAATCCTATTCGTGGTTCTGCGGAAATCGAAATTAATCACGTGTGACTTGTTTCAGAAAGGGCCATTTGTTTCTTTTATGTTTCACTTAATGTTAGTAAAAGATGTTCTTTCTTGATACTAAACAGCAAAATTAAATTTTCAATTTGGCCAAGTCCTCCTGATCTGGCTTCTTGAGGACCAAAAAGTGAAATATCCCTTTTGTATAGAAATTGAACGACAATGTAGATCTAGATCTTTGGCCTTTCACAAAACATTCATGACATTTTTTTATAGTTTATGCTAACAATAAATAGTATGTTTTACTTACTTTCCGTTAAAAGGGCGCTGTAAATTTTTTTAATCCAATACAAACAGTCTATAAATAAGAAACAATATTCCGTATTCACAACAAAAATATAAAACATGCAAGAACATTTCCTGTTGTTTGAACCAGAGGCTCTTTTTTTTGTAAACGCAGCTCTAGTTTAGTCAAACTTTAAATTTGGACAAAATTTTAAGATCTGCACTTGTTTTTGTTTTTTGTTGTTTAATGTTAAAACGAACTTGCATGAAAACCTTGTTTGTGCTGACTATCTAACAGTTTGCTGTAAAATTGTGATAAAAACTTACTTACTTTAGACTCAGTTCTCCGTCTGGGACGCTTGGGTGGCTTTTTCCATTTTTTGTTAGTTCTTGTCATTGCCTTCAATCTTATGGAGGGTCAGGACTTATTCAGTCCATCCGTTAAATGAAGTCGGATTTCATGGTCTATCAGTGCAAAATCTCGATTTCAAGGTCATACTAATTGCCGTCTGGAGTCGTTGAGGGTCGTCCGGAGGTTGTCAAAAACCGTCTGCTGCCGTCTGGGAAGCATCACTCATATGGACTCTTTCTCATTGTCTCCCGGGATCTATAGCCGTTCATTTCTGCCTAAATCTAGACTGCGGGGTGCTACACGACCTTTCCTCCTGACAGACCAAAACATTCCGAAGACAAACAAAACGCAACGACGACGGCTACAACAATCACATATTATGTCCTACGGACATTTGAAGTATTGCACCCAACTTGAGATGAAATCAAGGTTCTAAACCTGGAGTGTTCCTTTAGAAAAGATATATAGTTGACTCCGGGCGGTTATATACGGCTCTGAACGGTATTTTGAAGGACCGATAAAATCCAGAGTTAAGGCCCTTCGGTGGTTGTGAGTTGGATTCGATGATGACCTTTTGTATTTTGTTGCTCATCGATATCTGCGTAGGTGTATCTGAATTCCTAACCCGGAGGGCAGTCTTGAACAGTTAGGGCATTTGAAGTCTGTAACAGTTGTTGTGATCACCGCTGATGCAGCTCTGTGACGCTTTTTCTCTCGCAGATGGCAGTTTCTCGCGTAGTCCTTTTTATAGTTGGTGACGGCTTCGAAGACCAAGACTCTCCATTTTCTTCTAATCCTGAGCAGTCTCCTTCAATTACTTTAGCTTAGTGTGACACCACTGTATATTATTTCACTTTCACCGTGTCTTTGTATCCAAGCCTAGACCAGCCTTGGCTCCCCTTGCCAACCTGGAGCTCACCATACATCAGGGATCTGGGTATCCTAATGTTCTGATGGCATGCCCCATCTGTCGGGGTTGACTATTGATGAGCATGGACTCAATGCCGGAGGAGTCTTCATGTTCCAGGACTTCTTGACATTTTTGTAGAGGGGCTTATCCGTGATTTTAATTGGGACTTTGATGTTCAGAATTTTTTTAAATTGCTTTCGATGAAACGCATTAAGTTTTCCTTCCTGTGTATGGGTTAGAGTCTATGTGCGGTAGTTATATAGTAGAATAGATGTTATTAAGAAAGAGAAAAGACTGATTTAACTGCCGCGTACAAAATTTTAATTCGTCACTGAGTTGCATTAAAAATCAGTGTTTTGCAAGACCATGTAAAAATATTTCACAAGTGTTTTGAACAGAATGTGTTTTATTTTGTTCTTGCTTATTAAACCTTTAAGTGATATTTTATTTTGCATAACTGAATTTGCTTATTTAAGATATTAAAACTTTAAACCTTTTAAGAAAGACCTTTGTTCAATTTTGAAAGAAGTAACAAATCTATTATTTACATCTTAACACTATAATGGCAAATTGGACAGAAGACAGTATTGAGGAGCTAGCAGAGTAATCCACCTCAACAATTAACTAGGTGAACTCTTCCATACCACTGTGTTGTAGTTCTTTCTCCTATATATTAGTAATTTATGAATGGTTGGAGCTTTTTATAACGTTATATAATTTCTTGGTTAATTTTTTTTTTAACATAACGTTTATTGCAGATGATATTTCCAACTCATAATACCACAATATCCATAGCTGGCAGGTATATCTGAAATGCTGATGACATTAACGTTACTACTAGAACTTAGTAAGAGAGGCTTCAAACCCAGACCAACCAAGCCTTGCAGAGTGCGAGTACATTTGCAATGAAAATAAGCTCTGAAAAGTTTAGTTAACTGTTCAACATGCAAAAGTAGGTTCAAGCTGGGCTCGCACTGAATAGTGTAAAAATTGAAATGTTATCGGATTTTTTATCACTTGGAATGTGTTTGAATGTGTTTGAATTTCGTTTCTTTCTTTCGAAAATGATTATTTTCTGGCTGAAAAAAATTGATATTTTGTCAGTTTCCTACGTCAAGCATGTTACTCCAGGAATTAAAAACAGTGGTACACTTATCCCTGTGTCTCTTTGATATTTTTAGCATTATATCTTAAACACAATTTAGTGATGAAATATGTCGATTTTTATGTCTTTTCTTTAAAATATTTTAAAAATAAAACTCCTCAATTATTGTATTATTTTCAGTGCTAAATTCAAAGAAGTTAATTTGCAATTGTCACTCAGAATTATGCTCTCTTACAATAAACTTTGAGATGACTAGATTCCGTTAACAAATGAGCTTTGTCTAAATAAGTGTTGGGTATTATATTACTCGCCCGGGGGTCGCAGCATTTTCCTTCATTGTGTGAATAAGAACTGTGACTTTTAGACTTTGATTAGTTAGCAGGGCGACGTTCAAATGTTACATTATAAACAAGACGTTTGGACATGTTACATTATAGTTGCATCGTATTAATATACTGTTAATACTATTCATGATCTCTATGTTTTGATTGGAGGGAGAGGGCCATGGGGTGGTAGTATCTTAAATTAGACTCTCTCATACGATAATACACGAAAGCCTTTTTAGAATGTAAGGTAGTCTAAGCAGTACAGTACGTCTTTAATTTAAAAAGTTAAAAATGGTAAACTGGCAACAATCGTAAACTGTAAATACACCCTAATTTCATAAAAATGTCTTTACTTATGCCTCGCTTGAAAATTTCAAAACAAACAAAGAGTTTCCGGTTGTTTTTGTGTTGTTTTTTTTTCTTTAGTTTTGTTTTTTTTTGTTTTTGTTTTTTTGCATTTTGACCCTCTTCTTGTAAAAAAAACAACAGTCATTTAGCCTACTACAGAGTTATTCTAGTCTCATAGATCAAAAAGTTGCATCACGCAAGCCTAAAATTGTCCTCCGATTTTCTTCCAATTGCGCACGCATCCATCCAATTTTTATTAGATTAATTCGGTGGTTTCATAAATGACCTTGACCTTGGTTATCAAGAGTCATAGAGATGCTATCAATCAATCTTTAACTAATATAAAAAGAACTACTAAAACGGACTTCATCAACTGTATAGAAAACCTGGAGCTCAACGTTCGCTATTTTGTTAGCGTCAACAAAGGATACCCGACTTCAGACTGTAGAATACTCTTTGGGGAAACCTCTATGAGCTTTGAAATGGGAAATATTCAATAAACAAATACACTGAAAGAAAACAGAATAAAATCAAAGATATACAAAAGGAAAAAATACACATTCGCAAACAAAAGTTGGATGAAAATTAGCGTAGTTCCCGAAAGAATGTTTTCTCTCATGTTGATTTTCTAGACTGTAAATAATTTACAGATATGATTTATGGCCTACAAGCTAGAAGTCATAATCCTTTGACGATCGAGAGAAAGAGAGAGAAAGAGAGAGAGAGAGAGAGAGAGAAAGAGAGTAAGAGAGAGAAGGCAGGAAGGAAACAACACATAATGAACCGTGGTTGTTCAGATCGATTATTTTCGCCTGTTTAGCGTTTTCTTTCATTTTCGCCTTTTTTTCTTATTTGCAGCTTTACTTTGAGTTTCACGTTTAAAAGTATTTTTATAGTCGGTGAAAGGTCAATGCGTCCACACAGGTTTAGAGATCGAACTTCTGTATATGTTCACATTAACTTTATTAATATCTCACTGGTTCAATACAATGCGAGGGAATAGTTATCCTGACCCGAAATCTTTAAAAAATTTTAAAATATTTTAGTGAAAAAAGCTTTCAGCCTTTCACACATTTTAGTTCACTTCAAAAGCCACAGTGCTAGGTTCCCTATACGCTGTAAAAGACATAAGGTCGATAACCAGACCTAGAGCATTAGGAAATAACTAGGAAATGGTTAGATGAAAATTAATGATTGTCATTAATCATTCAGTAAAAAAAATATAATGTTAATCAAGATAATGAGATTCTCTTAGTTCATCACTGTTTAAAAATATAGCGAAATAAGGTAATTAATTCAATGAGACATACATCAAAGCATAGAAAATCTCGATGGAAAGTATTATTGTACTTTAGAAAGAAAATTTTCATATTTCCCTACAGCGGTATCGACTGATTATCAGATCCATAGCTTCTAGTAAAGCCTCGCAATTGGACAAACTGAACAGATAAAGTTAGATGATTTCAAGGTTTAGTAAAGGTAACCCAGTTCTTACCTTTTTGAAATATTGACCAGATTGCCTAGTTTGTTTGCTTGACGTCAAATCATTACCGAAGGAAAAAATATTCGGCTCAGAGATCAATATTTTTGTTCGACGGTTTTCTTTGTACAGACTACCATATGGCGTTGCAGAACAGTTGTCTTTGCTAATTGTACAGTGCTGATTATGACACGATTGAAATTGGGCACGTAAGCAGGATCAAATATTGAAGTGATTTCTATAACAATCCGAAAGCAATTTAGATCAACGTGATCAAAACTGTATTTTCTTTTCCTAAAGAAGACGTCTCAAAACTGCAATTGATAGTAAAGCCACCTTGAGGCATTTTAAATCATTGGTTCAGAGAAATTGTTTTGTATGGGACAAATTAGCATAAATTGTTACGGTGGAACTTGCTGAAGATGAAAAATAAATGTAAAACTTCATTGTACGATAACTTTGGCTCGAAACCTTATTGTAAATTTAAGAAAGCAAACATTTCGGTTTCCACATCCATTACAAAATTGTCAGAAAGCAATCAATTTTCTTTCTTGCTTGAAGTGAACATTCATCTCCTACAGTTATCCTACTCCTCTCTGTTACTAGTTTTTTTTTTCTTTCCTGTATTTGTTTTTGGATTTTGCCCAAAGTAAACATGGAGAAACTCTCCTCTGACAGGAAGCAGGCTCTATTACTAGGGCGTGGGAGGGAATACAAAGAGTACAAAGTAAAAAGAGAAAGAGGTGGAAAAATATTTGAGACTGAAACATTCCAAGCGATCTCATCATTCGTGACAATTTTGTTGTAATTGGACTGCCTGTGGTCGAGACATCAGGAAAAAAAGTTTTTATAGGCTACATAGGTTGACTGAACGAAAATTTGGACAGAAAACAGGGCATATGATGATTTTGTTCAACCAGCATACAAAAAGAGTCACCTTCAGATTTCGCTCTATTATTTGAATGGCTGATGAGTAAACCTTTTTCTTCTAGACTTGTGAGCAGCTTTTGTTACAGTCCATCATATAATAATGCAAAAACATCGTTGTATGAATTTTTGTAAGGGTGATATTATTATAATAATATTGCACTCCGCCATTTTTGTAAATATGTCTCTTTTCGCAAATCATGCAATTTATTGGTGTGCCTCATCGTTCATTTTCTTGATCTGTGTATGCTTAACGTAAAAAATGACAAACATGTAGTGCACACATTTGATTTTTCGTGTGCACGGAGCCTTTTTAAAGTGTCTTTTCTAAGGGTTTAGATGCCACTTGATGCAAAGAAAACGTGTATCATCAGCCAATATAAAGTTGAAACGTGCATCATCAGCCAGTATAAAATTTAAACATGTATCTTCAGCCAATATAAAGTTGAAACGTATAATCATCAGCCAATATAAAGTTGAAACGTATGATCATCAGCCAATATAAAGTTGAAACGTACATCATCAGCCAATATAAATTTGAAACGTATAATCATCAGCCAATATAAAGTTGAAACGTGTGTCATCAGCCATATAAAGTTGAATTACAGACCAAGACTTTGCCGTTTTAAGCACGCAATAGTATTTACAAAACAATGTTAATGAGACTGCGTGTACAAATTGGATAACTGTCGTTTTTATAAGCAAGTTAAACACGACAATAAACTTCCAGAAAAAGTTGACTTCATGAAAACATGCTTTTGTGTTGACAATATTCCAGAGCAGCATGATACTGTTACTTTCACTGACCTCGTTTTATCAGGATAGTCTAAGAAAGGAGTTTTTCAAACATGTATACATACTATGATGCAACGAAAATCTGTATTTATTCCTAAATCTGTTTAATGTTTCAAGTGACGTTCAAAGCCTAAATTAGAAAGTCCTCTATAAAAAGAACCCACCGTTCTGAACTACAATTCATCTTCAAATAATTCAACTGTCAAAATTATCCTTCACAATATCAACCAACGTAGTCTGGTTGTCTAAATATAACTTTTTTGACAAAACAATGAGATATATTAGCCATAAAAAAATAATTTCAGCATCATTTTGTTTTAGTGCTTTGTTGTTTTCATGGGTATATTACCTACTGTTATGGTGGGAAAACTGGAAATTCCATTTATTTTTTGACAACTTCAGAGGAAGGCTAAGATGATGATTTAGCCATTAACATTTTCTGGCTGGAAATAGAACAAGATGAGTGTGATAAATTGATTTGTATTAGCACGGTTATATTGCAGTCAGGATAGAAAGTAAATGGCCAAACAATCTTTTTTTAAGGTTGAGACTCTATTCGGTTTAGTGTTGCTATTACTAGCTACATTATTAATATGGCAAATTATGTCATCGTGTATTGATTTTTTTCCTTTTCGAAACATATGTTAATTTGTCTTCTTTCTTGTAAATTTTTAAGTATATTTATCATGGAGAATACATTGAACGAAGAAGACCTAAGCAATCTTTTTATTGAGATTGTTATCATGGCTAAGAAAAATGTAAAATATATGTATTATGTAAACACATCCTATGACAGCCGGTTTTAAAACTTACAGATGTTGTGGTTTGGTATAGAGATAAGTCTTGTTTTTAGCGTCTAGACTTCCTGCTCTCTGTATATAGCTAAAAACATTATATCTATACATTTTAATTTATCACCTCTGACTTCTTCTGTCGTCCCCCCGCTTCATGTGTGTTTTTTTTTCAATGCTAAGCAGTGTGTAAAATGTGACTTCTCAGTCTGAGTACAGATCCTCTCTTAAAAATGGTGCACTTAGGATTAAGGTAAGGTTAACTTTAAAACTTAAAACAAATTGCACATTCCAAGGAGCAGGTTTGAATGAAAAAAAAACACACAAACAAAATACCATGGGGACACGCTTTTGTTTCTGAGTTGTTTCCTTGCAATTGCCTTTCGCGTCACGATATCTTGTAGCTTGTCCGATTTTGTGCTGGCCTTGAGCACGCTATTCACACATCAAGTAAAATCGCTGTACGGAAATTTATTTGGGCTGTTTGAAAATGTTAGGGTTTACTGGCTGAAATAAAACTTGTTTGTTATCCCTTACGCGAAAGAAACTCGTTTTTCATTTTCTCAAGTCTGTTTTCTTGAGTTGTTTTGTTGTTGTTATTTGTATTTTTGTTTTGTTTTGTTGTTTGTTTGCTTGTATGCTTTTTTTTTTT